>CABHPQ010157044.1:0-46892 GCA_902168405.1 Peromyscus aztecus | reverse complement strand
GATGAGGAACAGGATGTAAAGTACCAGTAAGCTATGAGCCACATGGCAAGGTATAGATTAATAAAAATGGGTTAATTTAAAAGAACTAGATAACAAGAAGTCTGCCACGGCCATACAGTTTATAAGCATTATAAGTCTCTGTGTGTTTACTCAGTTGGGTCTGAGCGGCTGTGGGACTGTCAGGTGAAAGAGACTTGTCCTGGCCGTGGGCCAGGCACAATTAAAAAAAAAATTCCAGCTACAGCCTGCCTTTAGACCTTCCAACCTCCAGAGCCATGAGTGAAATACAATTCTGCTATTTCCAAATTATTTACTCTATGGTATTATTTTATAGCTATACAAAATGGACTAAGATCAGCTAAATAAAGCATAGCATCATGGCATTCTTTTTTGTTACAGTGAGCCATTCATTTGCTTCAGTTCTCATGAAAATTGAAATCTGTATTTAAGTTCATAGAAGCCTCCTGCGATCTAAAATTCTGCAAAAGGTCCTTCCAGAAGGATCAGTTATGCCTTGAGCCAAATAATTTCAGCAGCCAAGAGATAAGAGAGAAATGGGAAATAAGATGAGCACTGTTGTCAGCCATCAGGCTGGTTTTCAGTATTTTCTGTGTTAATTTCTTCAGAAAGTGCCAAGGAGCTCCAGCAGCCAGGCTAGCACCCAGGACTAGAAACCACAGCATCTTTGAACAGCACCCCCGCACAGACAGCCGATGAGCATGACTCAAAACACATGAAGAAAGATACCAGTTTTAAGTCTTAAAACACCTATCTGCATGCTATCCAGAACGGAAGTGAGAAAATACAGCCATAAAACAATGTTACTAAAATGAGGATTAGAACTTGCAGTGAGGAAGTTAAGCAAACCCCACATTCCACTTCAAATAGACAATGGAAGCCGCGGAGGCTTGGGTAGAAACTGTGACAGTAATAATACTGATAATGACAAATGGCAGCAGCTAATGCTTTTACAAAGGCAATTGTAAATCCTGCTTCTTCGGCCCCACCACACCCCTGTGAGGCCTGTTAATTCCTTTCACTCACAGAGAAACAGATGTGTGCGGTACAGACATGGTGATCTTGAAGAAGTACAGCTTTGACTGACATCAGGGAATCTGGACTACAGATCTGAAAAAGCTACTGACACTCCAAATTTCAACTTCGAGACCAATAATACGTTACCATTAACCCTGGATTCAAGAAATGAACTGAAATTTGTTTGCTAAGTACCTAGCACAGGATCTGGCAGCGTGTTTAATTACCCTTAGTTTCTTTTCAGAGGGATTGTGTTAATGACAATTTTGAGGACGATACAAAGTTGTGTGTGTCTCTTAGGGTCCTGGCTGGGCTGCAGAATTAAATTCGTGAGAGAGTTTTTAAATTTCATTTGATTTTTGTATTCCTGGGGGTCAAATCTGGGGCCTCACATAGATTAGGCAAATGTCCTACCACTGAGCGATACCCACAGACCCTGGGACCAATTAACTAGACGAAAGCATACACCTTTAGTCCAGCGTTCTGGGACACTGTTGCTTTTATAATGAATCAAGGTTTCAAAGGAGTGGTGAGACTGGATACTTCTGTATTTGAACAAAGAGAAATAATTGCGGAAATGTAACTAAATTGTGTAGGAAGTATAAAGAAGGGAAGTGATCAAAGGTTGCCCAGAGATCTCTTGGCCATGACCCAGTAATGTCTCTTTTCTCTCTGTGGGCAGGCATCTTGGACTTGAAAGTTTTTATCTCTTGTTTTCGGAAAGAGAGGAGCTGAGGCTGCCCTTCTCGCATCTGCTGTTTTTCAAGTGCTTTAGCTCAAAGTAACCCTCATGCCAAAGTGGCATATTCCGGGTGGCATATTCTGCTATCCTGCACTAGAAAGATGTTCAGCTCAGCAGAGCCAGAGCGTGTGCACATATAAAAAGCAGCGAAAGGTTGGAAAGAAATATATAGACATCACTGTGCCATTAAGGCTATACACTTGGAGAAATAAAAAGGTTGATTTGTGTGTGTTTGTTTGTTTGTTTAGAAGATAAATGAAAATGATCTCCTCGGTGAAGCCCCACTCTGCAGTGAAACAACGCTCTGCCCATTATGTGGTTCAAACTTTTAGTAAATTCAATGTAATTATCATATGGCAAGTGCAACTTTCTGTGGAAGCCTCAAAGTCACAGAGATAAATGATTAAAGCAGAAAAGAAAATTTCAAATGCCTTGTCTTAATGACCTTTTTGCATTTACCATCAGACCCCAAACAAAGGGGAAAAATAAAATTTCTTTGAGGCAAACCCCACACTAGCTAAGATTTCAAAGGCTCTGAGAAAGGCTACACAGTGCGCTTTAAACATCTCTAAGTAATTAAATGCTTTCTTCCATCTCCTTGGCAGCGAATGCTTGCCAACGAGCTCTAATCATCTTCATTATCTACCAGAGGCCCCTCTCCATTCACTGACATTTCTCGTAGAACCAGAAGAAGATTTTAACTCCTCTAATGGCAACACGGCACTAAAAGCAGGTGAGGACCTTTGGGGAAGAGAGGGAATGATCAAAGCATGCAGCAAGCATGCATGAGCAGCTTCCCTGCCTTTTTCTGGGGGAAGAAAATGGGACAGTGTGCAGCGGGCATGCAAAGGAACTGAGGCACAAATACTGTTTTTGGTGCTAGGTAACAACAACGGCAATCAAGACACTTTAAAGGCCTCAGTAAAGTTCTTCGCATCCACTCACTGTTTACTCGTAAAAGCTGTGTCTACCCATCCCTAACAAAGGTCCTCCAGACTGGACCACACGGCGGACTGCATGGAACATTTTGTCCCTCGTAAAAGTTGATCAAGTCTGGCGGAGCTCTCCTTGGCTGGGGGAAGGGGTGGGCTGATGAGACAGTGCCTTCCCAGTACTGCAGCCACTTGGCACACAGCCTCTGACTGAACGCTCTTTTCAAGAAACAGAAACAACACAGTTACCAAGGGCCCTGATGAAAAGCACTAAGGGGTATTGAGTTATGATCATATAAGGTCTCAAATAGGAGTAAGACTTGATTTGCTCGCTTGGCTTCTATTTCCCACTGCAATTTGTTTCCCTTTGGAAATTGCCTCTTCCACCTCTAAGAGACCTTGATAGTACTCTTTCTTCCATGGCTGGTGCACATGATTTGGACCAAGCACAGTGATTATGGCATCCAACCAGCATCCTTCAAGGGGCGCTCACACCCAAGTCCTTTTTCCTGAGCTAGTAAGCTGAAGGGTAATATATACCTATTCCGTTATAGTTATGGTTTGTCAAAAGACCTCCCTCATGGTGATGCCAACTCAAAAGATACCAAAGAGATGGAGAAATAGTTTACATCCCGCCATCTGAATCTCTGTGTCCTGGGTTTAAGGTTAGACTCCTGCAGATAACTGGACACTGGGGCACGTTTCACCTAATCTGCTTTGAGCTGCTTTCTGGCACCTGAAACTGAGTGAGTTTTAGCTAAGTCTGCAGGTAAATCAAATATTCAGGGAAAAGAGAATGCAGGGGGAAGGGACTGTGGAGCAAGGAACAGGAATGAGGATAGAGAAGGTAAACATCTCCCCTGAAGACCTCTTAACACCATGGGAAGATAACTGAATACAACCTGACACAACATTTTGTGGCTGGGGAATTTGCTTATTATTTTACCTGTTAGGAAGACAGATGGAGGAGGCAAGTAATGAAGGGCCACACTTTTGTATACAAATGTGTGTATGCACTTTCTAGCCACTTACCCCTGGCGTTTCAGACAGCTTGGGGGATACTGTCATATGTCACTTAATGGCAGAATATTGTTAGGTGATTTTGTCATTGGGTAAGCATCGTCCATGCAATCTTGTAGGATCACCGTGGCACCTGAGGTCCACAGTTGACTGAAATGTTATATTGTGTGACACGTTAACCCACCTGCTACTCCAGATTATCCATGTTTTAACCCACAGCATTTCTCCAGAGGCCCCGGCATGCAAGAAACAGGGCCTCATCCTTTCAAACTATGCTTTGGCCTGCAGTAGAACTGTACTCACCAGGAAGGGCACCAAAGAGCACTGAGAATGTTTTTTGTGAAAAGCACACACATTCGGATGGAAAATAAAAGTCAGCAGAAAGAAATCGAGAACATGTTAGAGAAATTAAAGAACCCACAAGCATTGTTCCTCCTAAACATGAACAAACATCAATGAAAAAAGAAAAATAATAAAAAATATTCACCCCATGCAGAACGATCCTGTGTAGGCATGACTATTGGTCCTGAGGAGACAACCACAAACAGAAGCAGATGGAACTGGAATCCCAAACATGGTAAATGTACACAGCTCATGTCTTTGTCCCATATCCTTGCTGGCTGCCTCCCTTTGACTAGCAAGCTGAATGGCAGGCTTCCAGGGCTAGAATGAGATGACCAGAGGCCATGGGTTCTCCAAGGTCTGCAGAGGCAGCGACAAGCAAAAGCTTCCTCCCTCCCGAGAGCTTGAGTGCTGGTTGTAGAACTAGCTAGCCACTTTCCCAGGTCAGGGGAGAGCCGGGAGTATTGGATATGTTGTAGGGCCTGCACTAGTAGAAGTTTATATCTCCTTTCTGAGAATGACTACAACCTTCTCTTCTTTGTGAATGCACTCCCCTCCTCCCCAAAGTGCTGGACTATTAACTAACAGCCCTCAGGCAAAACCTTATGGGCAAAAGAAAACATACTAGGCCTCAAGGTTGGGAGAGAAAGCAGTTTCCCACAGAAGTGCTGGGCTCTAAGAAGCTTTGTCATGAGGCTGGCATCCTCTATGCCAGAAACCCCAGGGTTCTCACTACCTGTAGGTCTAGCAATTTTCGAGTGATTTCCATCCACATGCTCTCAAAACAAAAGGGAGAAGCACAACATCCCCGCATAGGTGGATGAAGGGAATGGTGGTCCAAGAACAGGAGTGAGTAACAGCGAAACTGGCAAACCTTTAGCCACCCTGACCCACCTCTGATCCCAGCAGAGGGATAACACCCCAATAATAAATCCAGAAGGGAAGTAGAACATCACTACTGACCCAACAGAAACAATTGATAAGGAAATGCTAAGGGCCATGTAATGCATCAATAGCATGACTTTAACCCAGGCTACTAATGCAGCATTATATAAGCATAGCTCTGTCATGGGCTTGTCTGTGTTTTTGTCAAAATTCGTATGTTTAAGTTCCATCCTTGGTGCCCTAGAGTATAACTGTATTTGGAGGTCTAGTTAACTTAAATATACTAAGTGAAACATGGGGCTTAGGATGATGTCCTCAACCATTAGGACAGGTGCCCTTATCGAAGGAGAGAGATCAATAATGCACATACACAAAATAAAAAGCCGTAAGACATCAGAGTGAGGAGTGGCCATTTCACATGCTGAGCAGTGAAAAGATCAGGAGAGATCAAACCTTCATCTTGGATTTGTGGCCTCCGGATCTATGAGAAAGATTTCTAGTGTAAACCAGCAGTCTGCAGTGTTGTGTTACAGTAGCTATAGCCAAGCAATGCACAGACAGAGCCAGAGAACAGAACTAAGGGTCCAGAAATAAAGTCACACCTCTATGATCAATTTTCAGAAGAGGCTACAAGAATCCAATCGATTAACAACAAACGATACTAGCCAGGCTGGACAGCGCACATAGCAAAGAATGAATTTTGACCTTGACCTTACACTATGCACAAAGAGAGCACGAAGTGGGTCCATCACATGCCAGTAATGAGAGCCAGCACTATAGAACTATAGACTGAAACCCGGAAGTAAATTTGTGTGACCTTGGCATGAGCAGTGACCTTTTAGATACAAGACCAAAAGCATACCTGATAAATGGGAAGACTGAAAAGGCTGGTCCTGATGGTACAGGCTATAACCCCAGCTACATGGAGTGTAACTCATCAAGGGTATGAGATGTGGAGTGACAGAAATATGAGAGATTTAGAAGATGGTGCAATAACTGTAAATATGCTAAAAAAGAACTCCAAAATAGTACTTTCAGCAGGTATATTTTATGGTGTGTTAATGGTAACTCAATAAACCCTATTTAAAAAAAAAACAAGGTGAAGGCTAAGCCAAAAAATCTCTAATAAGTCTAGTGAGATGAAATAGGATGATAAGCCAACATTGAGAACCATCAAGTGGATTGAGTCCTATGCCCACACTTTCTGCATTAACAGCAATGAAAAAAAATTAAATTATAAAATCAATCAAAACCCAACAAAGGAGAGTCTCCTGTGGAAATAATGATTTCAGTCACAATCAGGAAGCATGCTTATTTACATTTTAGATTAAACCTAAAATAGGCATCTTTAAAATATGCTGCACTGTTTAAGAAAAGAGATTTTTGTCAGACTTCTTACCACCAACCTCCTGTGGGTCCAGGAAGAAAGTCCCCAACTGGTGAGGTCTCACCCTTTCCCTGCAGAAAGGAGGGTCTGAGCAGGTAATAAATTTCAGTTTTAAAGCTCATTATCCTATGAAAGAATTCAAAATGAAAAACCATTCACATGTCTTGGAAAGAAAATTAAAAGCCATTCTAATAGTTAACACTTAACTATTAGCATTGTGTGTGTGTGTGTGTGTGTGTGTGTGTGTGTGTCTGTGTGTCTGTGTTAGTCTATGAGAGCTTATGTGTATCATATGTATGCAGGTTCCTGTGGAAGGTTGGGTCCCCTGAAACTGGAGTTACAGGCAGTTGTAAGTTGGTTTTAGGAACCAAACCTGGATCCTCAGCAAGAGCAGCAAGTGCTCTTAACCGCTGAGGCACCTCTCCAGCCCCAGTAGTTAACAACTCTTAAATAAACTCCTAATTCCTTGTTTCTTGGATGGGTGAGACACAATAGGTTGCCTATCTTGGCTCTATCTTTATTTAAGTAACATAACACTGTGACTTCTAGAACAGAGGGGTGTTTTCCCTTAGAAACTACTCAGGAATCAGACTTCAATAAGGATAGTGACATTACTTGAGGAAACGGAAATGGGAGTTCTGGCTGCCACCTGGCTTCTGGCAGCAAAGCCATGCACAGCAGCAGGCCTCAGGGACCCCATCTACTAGCCCAGCCTTAGCACATATTCTTGAGAAAGGGACAAAATCAAGGGTATGTCACAGAGTCAGTTATGGACACGATGTGGGCTGGTGCTTCCCAGGTGGTGTTTAGCCACTGCTAAGAAACCACTGGCTACCTGGGGAAAAAAAATCCACCACATTAGAATCAGTCTTTTGGGCTGGAGAGACGACTCAGCAGTTAAGAGCACAGGCTGCCCTCCCAGAGGACCTTAGTCCAATTCTCAGCAGCAACCACATGGTGGCTCACAACCATCTATGCCCTCTTCTGGCAGAGAGAGTACTCATACCTTAAAAAAAAAACACAAACAAACGAATGAATGAATGAATGAATTATCCTATATTGGGGAATGTGTTTCAAAGGGATTTGAGAATTTTGAGTGTGACTTTGTGCCTGGCTCGGGGACCTAAGATGGTACCTCTGACCTTGCAGCAGGTGTCTCAGGTTTCTCTTGTTCATATTCTCTCCCCCCTCTCTCCCCCACTCTCCCTCTCTCTCTCTCCCTCTCTCTCTGTCTCTCTCTGTGTCTGTGTCTCTCTCTGTCTCTGTTTCTCTCTCTGTCTCTCTGTCTCTCTCTCTGTCTCTGTCTCTCTCTGTCTCTCTGTCTCTCTCTCTCTGTATTTAACTCATCACCTATGGGAGCATCTGGGGCCTCTTTCCTGACATAGGTGAAGAGAGAAGCTGCCTTTCCTTACAATTTAGACTGTCACAGTTAGCTGGATTAAAAGCAAGAATCTTGTGCATAGGTTCCTACCAGAAGGTGGCCTTTGGGGAAGCTAACGAGAGCCTGCCATTACTGGCTCCTGGGCCTCCTCTGACCTGGTCAGTCTGGTTACCTCACACCCAGCCATCAGCCTTCTTATTCCTCTTCCTGTGTTTCAGGCTTTGCCTTTTTAACCCTTCCTCACCCTTTTAACTCCAGCCTCTGTCCTCATTGGAGTTTATGTGAGCAGCTTGCAGTCTTTACTACGAGCCAATTCCGCTGACTATCCACAGGGAACAAGCTCCTGCCTCAATAGCCCAGTAAATACAACCCAATCTGCAATAATTTGAAAATCAAAAAAAATTAATGTCTGTGAACATTTGTGGAAGATATGCTCATGACACATGATTTAAAACTAAATTCTTTCCCCATGTTTCATAGGCACATTTTTTTGAATTCCACACACAGCATTGAAGAAATCTCTACTGTAGTTAAAATTAAAAAAAAAAAAAAAACAAAGCAAAACAAAACAGCTGTTTAAGTAGAATGGATTAAAGAAGTCACACACAAAATTATATACACATACATACATATGTGTGTGTGTGCATACACTATATATATTATATATACACATCTGCTCTCATCTGGCCCAAAGCTTCATATGTTTCATGTCCCCATATGCCATGTGTGAGAGTCTGACTCTTGAATGTCCCCCAAAGGCCTGTGTTAGACTTGTTTCCAAGATCATTGTGGGATTGAAAGGTGGCAGAGCCTTTAGACGAAGGGATACAGCTGAAAGAAGTTAGATTTGCAGGGGTTGGATGGGGTGGGGTGTTGCCCTAGAAGGGGATGTTGGGAATTTGGCTGCTCCCGTTGGTTTCTCTGCTTCCTGATTACCATGAACAGAGCAGTTTCCTCTGCTGTGGACTCACCCAGGATGTACTGTCTCTCTACAGCCCCAAAGGCAACAGAGCCAAGCAGCCTTGGACAAAACCCTGACAAAGTGAACCAAGATAAACCGCCCTCCTGCTGAGCTTCCCCCACTTGTTATCAGAGGTAACATAACAAAGTGGGCTAACACTACCTCTCTTCACGAATCATGTTCCTCAGCTTTAACGGCTCTTAGTGCCAATCATTTGCCAAGTATGCCTCCTGAAAACAATAAGGCTCTGAATGTAAGGAAAACACAGCAGCCCTAGAATGAGAAAGACTGGGGAAAATGATGGTGGGGAAGCCTGTCCACTTAGCTGACTGACCAGGTTTCTGTCTTGAAGCTGCCCATTTGGCAACTTGTGATGCACTACCCATAAAGTAATAATAGTTACAACAATGATTACTCTTTTGCTTAATGTAGACACACAAATATAACACTGTCTCCCGCAAGCCCTACAGACACCAATCAATGCATTTTCACTGGAAGTGACAAGCTCCAGGAGCACTGTGCTTTGAACTTGAGCAACTCAGACTGCTCTGTCACATCTCATGTTCCAAGGGACAAAATGTGAAGGTCTTGCAGAAATGTAAGCCCTGCTTTTCTTAGTATGAAAACTATTCAACCTAGAAAGTTGGTGCCCAAACTCCTTGCTTTCATTTTGATGCACGTACAGTTCACAGTGCAAATCCTGAGATGTGTGTATATGACCCTGAAATACCCCCAGGGGATGGGATCACTTCTATCACAGAATTTAAAAGGCCTACTCCTAACTCCCTACAAATGTGTAAATCATATGTTGGCAAGCAACTTTACTCAGTAGCCAAGCTGATCAACTCATCAGTTATAAACTTCCAGTGGGCAGCCACTAGAAACCCACCGTTGAAGGAAACTTTAATTTCCCTCCAGTTGCTACATGGCATGGTTTCTATTTTTAATTAATGTATATTCACTATACGAGACATTGAGTTTTGTTTTTAACACTTTCCTACACCTATAAATTGTTCTCTGATCATGTTTCCTCCTTCAACCTCCTCTCTCGATTCTCTCCCTCCCCTGCTGGTCCTATTCCTGCAAGAGATGTTTTGACTGCTATATGAAGTCATCAAAAGCCAAGAAAAGAAAAAAAAAGAAAATAAAAGGAAGGAAGGAAGGAAGGAAGGAAGGAAGGAAGGAAGGAAGGAAGGAAGGAAGGAAGGGAAAGACAGACATTTCAGGGAATAAACAAACTTAATCTCAGTAAGAGAAAACAAGGTACGAAGAAAGTTTGGGTAAGAAAGAGGCAGAAAATGGAAAAGGCAAGAGGGATCCTGTACACCAGGAAAAATACCAAGACAGCAAAGTGCAAACACATATGAACACCTCTACTGAGGAAGTGGGGACAGACAGCTCTGTAGGTGAGAATCATGTTCTTCTAGGAAGGAAGCAAGCACAGGGAGCCACCTCCTGGCTCTGTCTCAGCTGGCTGGCTGCCGCCCTGCTCATCAGTCAGGGAACCACCCTGGGAAGGAGGACCCTAAATGCACAAAAAGAGCAGTATCTAGACTTCCTGAACTTTCATCCCCCTGAAGCTGGCAACACCTAAACTGGATGGATACACCAAGACTCTTAGTTTTATTTGTTTTCTTTCTTTCTTTCTTTCTTTCTTTCTTTCTTTCTTTCTTTCTTTCTTTCTTTCTTTCTTTCTTTCTTTCTTTCTTTCTTCCTTCCTTCCTTCCTTCCTTTCTTCCTTCCTTCCTTTCTGTCTGCCTTTCCTTTCTTCCTTCCTTCCTTCTTTCTTTCCTTCCTTCCTTCCTTCCTTCCTTCCTTCCTTCCTTCCTTCCTTCCTTCCTTCCTTCCTTCCTTTCTTTCTTTAGATCTTATTAATCCCGCAAGCTTGAATGAGGTGGTGTGGAAAAGCAAACATCAACTAATTAGCTGCTTCCTTGGATCTAACCAATCACTAACTGCATGCCGATGAAATCTCTCGAATGGCTAGATTGTTTATAATTATCTAAGTGGTCCACACTGTTCAGCATCTTTCCCCCAGTACATTTACCTCTAAGCAAATTACCTAATTCAATGTGGTTATTATTCTGGACATTTAAGAGCTGTGTATTGGGAAATTTCACATAGTAATTAATTAATGTGGATACATCTGTTATGCTAATCATTCATGTCTAAGTGTGATTATTAGATGCAACTTACAGAATTCAGCACGACTCACTGCCACTTAATATTAACAGCCATCCACATTCTTCCTTGATGAACCTTACTCAAGGATGATATTTCTAAATTTATAAACAAATTATGCAGCACATTACATGGATGTTAAATACCAAGCGAGTATTTGAGGAATGGACATGGGACCCCTATTCAAGCCAATGGACTGTGAGAGATATTTTGGGTAACATCTGAGAGATATTTATTTGCTCTTTAAAAGAGGTTTGTGAGCAAAGAAGAAAGAAAACTTTCCTTTTAAACTGGCCATTTTCCATCTGCATGTACTTCCCTAAGCAGTGGCAGTCACCTTATGGCTAAGAAGAGCTAAGCCAAGGCATCAAAAACACATTAGAAGTGGCAGACTGGAGGACTGGGAGAATGCAAGTCCCTGACTTTGGTAGACTGTGACGTCACATCCGGAACAGCCTCTCTGTGCACTTGTTCTGGCATAGCTTCCTTTGCCAAGATTTTGTGAGTCACGTGGTCTTTCACTTGCTGCCAGGAGCAACCCTAAAGCTTCCCAACCAACATCGATGGACTAGGTAGATTAGCAGGAGGACGGGGCAGATGGCTGTGTACCAACTCCACCTAGCAATACTGGGGCCCCGGCCGATGCCCATGTGCCGGCTACTCTGCCTGTCTCAGCTCTGTGCACAGTTGAAGGCTGAACCTGAAATGTAGCCGAAGTTCAGATCTTGGTGCACAGGCAATGATATTTGGCTTTCCTCTCTATAGCAAAAAAAGACATCCAGTTGTTACAAGGGACTTGTGCTGTGGGATGTTCTGTATGGCAAATGTGTTGCTAATAAAACACTGATTGGCCTGTGGCTAGGCAGGAAGTATAGGCGGGACTAACAGAGAGAATTAAAAGAACAGGAAGGCAGAGGGAGTTTCTGCCAGCCGCCACCAGGACAAGCAGCTTGTAAAGATGCCGGTAAGCCACGAGTCATGTGGCAAGGTATAGATTTATACAAATGGATTGATATAAGATATAAGGACAGTTAGCAAGAAGCCTGCCACGGCCATACAGTTTGTAAGCAATATAAGTCTCTGTATTTACTTGGTTGGGTCTGAGCGGCTGTGGGACTGGCAGGTGAAAGAGATTTATCCTGACCGTGGGCCAGGCAGGAAAACTCTAGCTACAGACTTGGGCAAAGGGAAAAGTTCCACAGCTTGACCAGGTAGCCAGTGTCTGTAGGTTAGAAAGACGGAATTTGTTTAAAATCACCCCATATCTTCATATGTTGTGAACATAATCTTAGTATGAGTGATGCCTAGGGCCCAGCAGCAGTTCCTTGAGAGCAGTCACCGAGGAGAGTTCCCACCTGACACTAGACCTTAGGGGTTGTCCTTAGACCCGGTCCTCCTTATCTGGAGTCATCACTTCTGTACTCACTTGGTGGGCTGACATATAGACACTATCTGTGACCCCACCTGGAGCTGAGCCTGACCTTCTGAGACTTCACTCATAATACAACCTTGGTCTTTTTTTTTGCTTAGGAGGGGACAAGGAGTTACAACCCAAACATCTCAAAGTCTTTAGGAGTATGAATGTCTTCAGTACCTGGACTCATGCAGAACCTCCAAGTTTGGCCTTGTTTTCTGGCCCCTATATTGTAACGTGCAGGGCACAGGAAAACGTAGAAAGTTCCTAGCCAGCCAAGCACACATTCTCTTGGTCTCCAGTGGTCACTGATTGGTGCCTGAGGTACATCTTTGTCCATCCAGAGGGTGGCCAACTATTGGTCCTCACAGTCTATGGTAGAAGCACATATTCAGCATTGACAGGGATCCAAATTCAGGGACAATCTGCAAGTAATAGGTCACATGACCTGGAGAGACACCATGTTTGTGCTAGAGCCCAGGATGGGTGGCAGCCACATTGGGAGAGTGTAATTAGTCAGCTGATCCAAGGGTTTCCTGAGCATCAGACAAGGAAGTGCAAGGAAACTAAGGTATCAGTTCTGGAGAGGCCGAGCTGTCATCTTTGAAAGGGAAGTTGTAAGTGAGGCCTGAGGGTGATTCAGAAGAGAAACTATCTCCCCCCATCCCATCCCAGCTATATCTAAAGAGACAGCTTGGTAGAGTGATTTCCCAGCATGTCTGCAGTTGTAAGTTTAAATCCTAGTGTGCGCGTGCATGGATATGCACACCCACAGAGGAGGGGGCAGAGGGATGAAGGGGAAGAAGGAAAGGGAGAAAGAGAGAGATGCTTATTTGCTACGGCACCATGGAGAGAAAACTACCCCTGCATGTCTCCATCTCTTCCCAGTAATGGATGTGGCCTTCAGTGAATTGTAACTATCCAAGTCTGAGCTGAGCCCAAGCCAGCCCTGGGGAAGCTCTATACCCAAGATGATGATCAGAGAGAGCAAACTTGCATGCGACCTCAGAAATACAGTGGTTTGGAGGGGGGCGGCAGCCAAGTTCTAGAACAGATGGCTACGGTGGAGCAGAACTAATGGCAGAAACAGAAATAGACTTTGTAATATAAAGACATAATGAGAACACATAAGGAGTTATTATTAGAGTGTGATAAAACGCTACCAGGCCAGAACAGTGCTTGGTATTTTAATTTAAAATTTTAGGAGAGGAACTGTCAAAAAGGAATGTTGCCCACTGAAAGAGAACACATTACTGTTTTAGGAGACCAAATGAAAGATGTGTCACACAATACAAGACAAAGAGTTAAATGAACTAAGAATCACAAATGAAAAATGAAGACATGGAGGAGAGGAGCGGGAGGCACTCTGGGTAAATAATAGGAGCTGGGGAGGATACAAAGCTATGCCAGGGAGTAAACAGAGGGGACAAACAACTGGGAACTCATATCAGAGGTGTCCTGAAGAGTCCAAATTTAAATGCACCCTAGCAAAATCTCTGAATTTTAGCACAAAATCATACAAGCTTCCAGGCACAAAGAACAATGAGTTACTGGGAGTAATTTTATGCCATAGTCCTCACCTGTGATCACAGAGAGAGGCAGACCAGGAAAGGCAGACCCGGTTAGTGGTGAGCGAGAGCACTGGCTTGAGAATTTTCTCCCCAGGAGTGCTATCATTACGCTAGTACAGGAGAATAGATTATTGGACACACAGCGTCAGGAAACAAAGACTTTCTAGGTACACTAAAAATAATTCTTCGCATTCCCACAGGAAACAAAGCTAACAAGGATCCTAGGAAGGAGAAAGAGGATGGTAATCAGTATTAACAACAGATTTTATAATGCAGTTACATGCCACTTAACAATGAGCACACTGTGGGAAATGCCTTGCCGTGTGACTTTGGCTTATATATCAATGTATGCTTGACAAACCTAGATGGCCCAACCTATATACACATATGCTATATGGACTACTCCACTGTTCATTGGCTACACATCTGTGCAACTAAATATTGTCAATGATGATAGTACAGAGGTACTTTTATATCTAAATGCAGAGAAGGTATAACAATCATTTATTAGAAGTTTTCAGTTCCATTACTCCTATGGAACCACCATCGGATCCTGACCATCATATATGGGATCCCTATACTGATCATAAGGCAAGGTGGGGATGACCATGTTGATAAAGATCCTTGAAATGAGAGTGAAAATATTGTTAAATTCTGAACCAAGATAATCCTGATACACCTCAGGAATAAGAGCAGGAAGACACATGAAGTGCAGGAAAGCATCCTTCTAAAGGCCTCAGATGGGCAACACTGAGAGAGAGGGGTGGAGACACCCACTAATCTCTGCGGCTAGGACTGACTCTCTCCTCGTGCCTTCTTCTTTTGTTAGACACTGCCACGGGGAGGGTTTGAATCCATTTTACATAGTGATAAGAATGGGAGATAGAATCTGGCAGTTTAGAGACAGGAACCTCAATTCTTGCCCTTGCTCAGAAGCCAGAAATACTTTTGGCTCTGTCCTGGTCAGAGGCATGTTTGGGGTTCTGGTTCCTGCTTTAGTTTTTTGTTATCACTCTTCTGTTCGGAAGCTGCTTAGAAACTGTGTGTGTGGATGTGACCAGAATTCTAGTCCAGCCACTCTGATAGGACAATGCACAGATACTTCACAGCTTTGCCAACTGGATGGCCAGCTCACCTGCCATGCCTCCCAGCTTCTGCCGTAAGTTGCCTAACATAGAAACTTGATGGCACCCATCTCTGGGATCCTGCAATACGGGAGCTCTAAATGTTAAGCTCCCACCGATGAACCCACAGTAAACTCCTTTCTAAACACCTGCCTTGTGGTAGTCTGTGAACTTCATCCTTTGAGTTTGCGAGACGAGAACCCAGAAGCACTAAGTGGCAGCTTTGAGTAGTAGTGAGCTCCTAGCATCTTAACTCCAGTTAAGACCTCTCAGCTAGGAAGCATCCCTCTCACTGAAGGACTAGATTTTTCCCGTTCCAACAAGCCCCTGTGCTGAAGGCTCTGTGCTAAGTGTGGCGGATGCGGGGATTAGAACCTTTAAAATGAAGGGCCTACTGGGTGACACTTGGGTCACAGTGGGAGCATGTATTCTCCTTTCACAGACTCTCCAGGCAATCTGACGCCACCTGTTATGAAGTTCTCAGCTGAATGAAGCTGATGCTGGCACCCCAAACCATTAGCTAAATAACCCCCCCCCTTTTTTTTTATAAACTGTCCACATCTGGGTATTTAATTACAGTAACAGAAACTAGACCAATATGGATGGTATTCTACTGAATCCCTCAACAGGAGGCCTTGGCAGTAACTTGAAATGCGAAGCAGAGAGAGCCCTGCCAAATCCTTCACCTGCTCCTCTTGCCACACCACCGGCAGCGCCCCATCTCTGGTCTCCAGCTCCTGGAGGCACAGAACCATCTCTGTGCTCGCTCAAAGAAATGGCCAACAGCAACAACAGAATAGTCTAACATTTGCCAATAAACGTGGAAAGCACAGACGAAACTGGAAAATCCTAGGACACAACCAAACAAAATTAATACAAAGCCTGAAATTTGAATAGTCCCTGGAGCGCATCAACTCAGAATTTCAAAACCGACTTTAAAAACAGTCTCAGACCCAGATCACTGCACTAGTGAATTCTACTGACCATTTATAGAAGAAATAACCTCAACCCAACAAATGTTTCCAAGTAGAAGGAGGAGGACTATTCCCTCAGTGTCTCTTATGAAGACAGCATTACAATATAAAAATATGGCAAGGACGTTTTAAAAACTGAAGACCAAAGGCCAACTTCCCTCGTGAATATATAATCAAAATCTTGAATAAACACTAACAATAAAAATCAAGAGAGTCAGGAGGAGCAGGGTGAGTTCAAATAAGGAAATCACGTGCATTTAACATTCAAAAATCAATCACGGTAGCTTACCATATTATCAGAATAAAGGATTCACTTCATATGGTCTTCTCAAAAGAAAGGCAGATTATACAGTCATAGCCGAGCAGAAACTCAGCAAGCTTGAAACAAAAGAAAACTCAGTCACCCAAACAACTGCACAGAGCCCACGTCACTGTGCTATGCTGGGGATGATGAGAAAAGGGACAAAGACCCTCATGTCCACACTTCACTGGAAGACCAGACAATGCAACCAGAAAAAAGAAAGAAAAGTCAGACACATTTAGAAGGAAAGAAAATTATTTTGTTTTTCAAACAACATAGTGTAGGCAGACAATACAGAAGTAATACAGCTAATAACTGAATGTATTAAAGTACTTGGATGTAAAGGTTAATATGCATAAACCAGTTTTATATCTATTTTCCTATAACAAACAGAAAATAGAATTAAAATATATGTGGTACATTTTCTCAAAAATGAATGAATATCACTTCTCACCCCACATAGCTTAATGTGGCTAGCTGCTTTTCCAATGAAGGAGCAGGGACTATTTCTCCATTCTCAAATGTGAACTAACTTTGTGACATGCTTTGAGCAACAGAATGTGGCAGAGGTTCTGTTTGTGTGTGTCTGGGGCCCAGGCCTCCAGAAGCTGGCAGTGTCTGCTTGGGTCCTCTGGAACACAGCCTTTGGCAGTTTCCTGTGCCGTAGACAGAAGCCCAGTCTAGACTATGAGCTAAATGATGGCAGGTTCCACCATTTCCCAAGGCCACTTGGACCATTAAGCTTTTCCATCCCCCATCAGTGAGTCACTTGAAGTGGGGACCAGCAGAAGAAAAACACAGAATCACAGGAATGTTAGGCTGGGGTTGTTTTAAGACAGTGACTTTTGCAGTGGTTTGAGGTACAGAAGTACACAACTGAACACCAGCACACCACACCACACCCCACACATACACACCATATACACTATACACACACACACACACACACACACACACACACACACTCACATACACACACCATGCACCACATACCGTACACACTACACACACCACACACACATACACTATACCCATCATACATATATCATATACACACATACACCATGCACTATGCACACTACATACACACACACCACACATACACTATATACATACCATACATATACATATATCATACACATACACACACACACACACACACACACACACACACACACACCACGTAGCACACATAGTTATTTTAAATTAGACATATAACTAACGAAAAAAAAAAAAAAACCGCAAGGCCTCTACTAAAAGAACTATGGACCATTAGTGTAATTAAAGCAGACCTGACCAGAAGGCTTGCTCCGCTCGTGATGACAGCTGCATACTCTATGGATCCATCATAATCCCACCATCATTTCCAGCAGGGTTTCTTTGCAGAATTTTACAGGGTGACTATGATCCATACAACAATGTAGAGGGCAGACACAGCTGAACACGAACGATGAACACAGTGCTTACAGTGCTAGATAGAGACTTCTGAATCTATCTACAGCTACTGAAACAACCAGGCTTTATGCAAGAATACACAAAAGACCAATAAATTCAAACAGTGAACCTAGACAGTGACTTACAGACACAAGGATACATCGTTTGTCATAAAATAGCATAGCACAGCTGTGGGGAATGACGTTCTCTTCGGTAAGTAGCCTGGGATCGATTGGATATTCATATGGAAAGATGAAACTATGCTTTTGAGGCTGGAAGAATTAAGTCTTGGTTCTACATGTGAAAAGGAAGCTAATGGTGTTATAAAGATTTGTCCCCTGATTTAAAATATAACAGGGGACAAAGTTTTGTTACCCTGAGGTAAGAAAAACTCCTTTTTAATCATGACACCAAGACTACACTGAAGTGAAGAGGCTAGCTCTGAAATGCAAGGAATATACACATGTATTTCTGTATGTGCATGTATGTACATGAATATCCAATGAGTCACAGAAACTGACAAAGGTTCACTTCCAACAAAACACAATAATTAAAAAAATAGAAACAACGCAGTGGAAAGTGGGCAAGGTCTCCAACTGATAAAGTACCCAAATCTTTAGTAAACATGAAGAGACATTTGGTTTCATTAATAGGCAAGGATTTATCTTTTTAATTAATCATCCACCACCCAACATTTGAGTAAAGCTTCAAGAGAATGTGAATCTTGTCTGTTTTATTCCTTGTTATTTTGTACAACATCAAGAATATTTCCTAGCATACAGGTGCTTGTGGTGGTTTGAAAGAAAATGGCCCCCAAAGTGGCACTATTAGGGGGTGTGGCTTTGTTGGAGTAGGTGTGGCCTTGTTGGAGGAAGTACATCACTGTGGAGGTGGGCTTTGAGGTCTCATATGCTCAAACACACTCAATTGTTTCAGACCACTTCCTGTTGCCTGTGAGTCAAGATGCAAGAACTCTCAGCTCCAGCACCAGGTCTGCCTACATGTTGTCTTGCTTCCCACCATGATAATGGACTAAACATTTGAACTGTATGCAAGCCACCACAATTAAATGTTTTCCTTTATAATAGTTACTGTGGTCATGGAGTCTCTTCACAGCAATTGAAACCCTAACTAAGACACTGCTCAATAAAAGACTATTAGAGTTACTACATAAGGAGCCCTCCCCAAACCCTGGGGTTATTCTTTCCCTTGAGCTCTGAACTTGCACACCAGAGCCTCCATCAGCCCCTTGCCACAATGGTGACTGGCCACCTTCATGGGAGTCAAAGGCAGCTGAGGGCAAGATGGAAAGTGATCTAATTCTCTCCATAGCCTCTCACTTCATCTCAGTAAGCAGGGAAGACCCACGTGCACCTAACATCCACAAATGCTGACACACTTCCAGCCTTCTTTGCAGTAGGTTTTTTCTTATTTCTAGCAGCAGCTTTGAGAGCCAAAGGAAACAGGCTGAGCTCTGAAGCAGAAACAGTCTCCTGGGCTCCCTGGCCACGCAGGAAAAAGCTGCCTTGCATGGGCCCTGTGCCCCCATGAGGTGATTTATAAGCCAGGAACAAACCTTCGCTGTGCCGAGACACTGAACTTGCAAGGGTTTTCTGGTGGATGCTACCACAGCACAGACTCCCATGCGATCAGGCATCTCACTCCTGCCTCAGCTGTACTTGGCATCCCTCAGCTCCGATGTGTCAATCTGGTTCCCAGGGGGACAAGTTGATCGCTGTTCTTCCCCTGCTTAGGACTCTGGGCAGTGTACTTGTTTATCCCAGACTGTAAAACTAATACTTTAATGTTTGCCCTTGGTCCCTGTCCCTCCCAATTCTGCTGACTAATTCCAGAGCCTTTGTAGGACTAAGGTTCAATCAGTCAGTTTCCTCCTGGTACCAAGCTTTGCCCTCAGCCCTCAGCAGGGGAAGAAAGCAGAAAGAAGCCCACCCAGTCACCATACAATGGCTCGTTTTTCATCCTTCCAAAATGCTGCTGACATTTCCCATCTGTCCATTTCCTTTGAGAGTTTCAATCTTTCTTCCTTTGTTCTTTTAATGTCATTCTAATGTCCTTTGTTCCTCTACTGTTAACTCACATCATCTAATTTTAATTGCGTTTCGGGAAGAATGGTTATAAAAAGAAATACTTGTTGAGTGTGTATTTACTTTGAATATGCATTGTAACTATTGCTAATAACAGCACATCTTTAAGGCTTACATGGGGTCATTTTCTTCCAAGAAGTTCAAAGCACATTTTAAATGTCAGCTTGAAGAACAAAAGGAAAATGTCATATTACCATTTTAAGATTTATTTATTTATTACATATACAGTATTCTATCTGCATGTATGCCTGCAAGCCAGAAGAGGGCACCAGATCTCATTAGGTGGTTGTGAGCCACCATGTGGTTGCTGGGAATTGAACTCAGGACCTCTGGAAAGAGCAGTCAGTGCTCTTAACCTCTGAGCCATCTCTCTAGTCCCTATTATTACTATTTTAAAGTTAGATAAAGTGAAGCCTGTGAGACCCAAGAGGCTGCTGCCACCTCCACTGTCATGGCTGTGGTGCAACCTACTATTCTCAGGTCAGGGTCTCCTGGTTTTCTATTGGGGTCCCACTGTGAGTGTGCCATTTATATTCCTTTAAAAACTATTTTAAATTACATTTATTTATTTATTTATTATCCATTGGGGTGGGTGTGCATGTGCCACAGCTTATGTGTGGAGGCCAGGGGAGAACTTCAGAGTTGGTTTTTTTCCCTCTTCCATATGGGTCCCAGGGATCAAACAAAGGCTTGGCAGCAAGTACCTTACCCACTGAGCCATATTACTCACCCTCATATCCAAGTTTTTTTTTCTCTTTTACTTTTAGACAAAATCCCATGTCTACAGTCCAGAGAAGACCTCATTGAGTCTTCAGTATAATACAGTGCATGCTATGGCCCACGTTCATCCATGGGGATCACTAGGGTGAGCTTCCATGGTGAGGGAAACCTAGGTGTAGAGCTGTGGGAGGATTGGAGGGGAAAGAGCCCCCTCGGCCCCCAGGGAGGGGAAGTGGACAGATGTTTGTCTCCCTTGCTTTCAGGTTCAAGCCTACTGTCCTGAGTGGCTTGGTGGATTGGTGGACAAATAATTAGAAGTTGTCCACAGAAACTCCTTCCGTTTTGTTTGCTAACCTGGGAAACGGAAAGTTGCATACAAACAATAAGGGCCCTATCTTAGAAACGAAAGTATGCAGGCCACTACAACCTCCTGAGAAGAGTTACAGTGAAGGGCTTGAGGAAGCATGGTCCCCTTTTCCAGAAGGAGACTGGATGTGTCTTATGTACAGTTATACAGAAAATAAAAATGACCGTGGCAGGGTGTTCCCACCCCAGGTGCAAGTCAGAGCTGTGACTGAGGAAAGATAGCTCACCTTAGGGAGAGGAGCCTTTGGTCTGGGATGCTGGAGGAGCCTTCCTAGTTCTTGGCTCACCAGTCTCCCGTGGGAGGTGCAGAGCTACAGGGAGTTAGCCAGGCTGAGTGGGGGAGGGTCATGGGGCCTCACCCAAGGAACTGAGAGGTCAGTGGAGCCAGACTACCTGGAGAAGGGAGAGGAGGCTAGGAATGGTGGCAGGAGACAATCTGTGAAGGTACTTGGATTTGATTTCATTCCAAGAACACTGAAAACTGCATGCCACTCATGCTAGGACCCCTCAAACACACTGCTGGCTTCCACTTTAAGCCTTGAGTGAAACATCTGCTAAGAACCCTGCCTCTGACTCACTGCAGGACAGACTCTAGTACTAGACTAGAGTTGGAATCAAGGGCAACGGGGACCAGAGGGTGGATGGGACAAGATGAGGATGTGGGGCAGGTGCATAGACAGCTAAGTTCCCCAAGACTGGGACGGGGAAGCCAGGTAGGATCCTCCAATGGCAGAGGCTCATTATACCCAGTATCCTGCTTCCAACCACTGCCAGCCACTGAAGAATTGACAGTGTGCCTGTGCTAAGTCAAAGCATCTAGAGACATAAAATTTAGCACACAATTTTAAATATTATCCACTTATGAATGAACTTCATCCAACTAGTCAAAGGCTACCATCCTGAGAAAGGGAAACTCTGCCAGCAGACTGCCTTTGTACTTGAATTGGTGATATTTTGGGTCTTGGGTCTGCTTACCAGCCATGAAGAGCTTGAATTCACCAAGCCTCCACAACCTCATGAGTCAACCCCTTCAGATGGTATCTCTCTTTGTTCTCTCTCTCTCTCTCTCTCTCTCTCTCTCTCTCTCTCTCCCTCCCTCCCTCCCTCCCTCCCTCCCTCCCTCCCTCTCTCTATTGATTCTCTTTATCTGGGACCTACCAATCAATAAAAACTGATTCAGATAAGAGATGATGATGGTCAGGACTAGGGAATGGCAGAGGAGGAAATAAGAAGTGGGGGGGGGAGGTGAGAAGGGTGGGAGGAGGGAGGAGAGGGGGATCTGTGGGATGATAAGTGATGTGCAGGATTTCCCAAAAGCTTAAATAAGAGGTCAAGAGAAACAGAAAGGTTGAAAATGACTCAAAGGTTACAATTTCTAACCAAAAAAACTTTAATAGGGAATACAGTCAGCCCTATGCGTTAGCATGTTCTCCAGTCACAGACTCAGTGAAACTTGGGCTGAAATATTGGGAAAGAATGTATATGTAATGAACACAGACTTCACCCCTGTCATCACTCCCTCAGTAGTACCACAAAACAGCCATTACACGGCACTCACATACATTAGAGAGCAGGAAGTCATCCAGAGGTGGATGCAAGGCACATGGAGGATGCACATAGGTTCTGTGAAAACACTACCCATCTTATATAGGGGACTCAGGCATTAAAGGATTTTGATATTCATAGGGCATCTTGGGACTAATTTGCTCAAAATACTCCCCAAAGATAACTGCACTGAAAAAGAGAGCCTTATAAAAAGCTATGAAATACACTAAAATGAATACAAAGTACTATGAACCTATAAAAAATAAAAATCCCAAAACTGTACAGAAAATCATAAAACATATTAGAAACACAGATATAAATAATATTTGAAAGATTTATATACAGGGTTTAGTTAAAGGATGATCATATAAGTTCAAGGCCAGCCTGAGCTACATAGCAAATTCAGGGCCACTCTGGGCTACCTAGTGAGACCTTGTCTTCAAAAACCTATAATATACACATTCAGTAATCCAAATTAAAATAGCAATTGGGCTAGGCTATATGTATTCAGTTTCCTAATGCTGTGTAAGGAAATACTGCAAACTGTTTGGCTTATGACCAAAAAGCATCCATTTGTACAGAAATAGAAACAAATAGAGCTTTCCAGGTGCTATGCTATGGAACACAGTTATCAACACATGGGTGAGAGCTGTCTTCAGGGCACCTGGGTAGACTCTATGGCCAAGGCTGTAGAGAGCTCTACAAATCAGGTTTTAATGGTGTGCACTGTGGAGTCACGGGTAGCAGACACAACATGAACATCTGTCCACCATGATGTCCTGAATTAGTGCTGCTCACTGAGCATCAAGGGCCCAGAGGACAACGCTTGTGTCCTGGATGCCCCAAGACTGTAGTTATATGGTTCACAGGAAGGCTGTAGAAGAACCAGGTTCCCGGAGGGTGTAGCTTCAGTTGGTGGCATCGAAACTCTGTCTTCATCTGAACATATTCTTCCTGCCATTTGGGTTCACATATGCATTTAATGGATCCAGCATAGCCACAGCCCAAATAACTTCTACAGGAAATGTACAGCTGCTGGAAAATGGAGTCAGTGTTATTTCGTGTGAGCCCTGGTATTCAACCACACTCCAGGGCTGGCCCCACACTGAAGTGTAGTTGTCTAACATAAACTGGATGTGAAGAGAGGGAGGGAGGGAGAGAGGGAGGGGTGGGGGGAGGACAAAATTGGGAGGGTAAGGAGGTAGACATGATCTGTAGCATGAATCTTAAAAGTTCTTATTAATAAAATCAAACCTGAGGCCAGTTATTGGGGTGAAGCCAGAAGATCAGAGAGACAGAACAAGCCACAGCTATCTCACCTCGCCAGATCCTCAGCTGGTCTTGCTTCCTCAGACTGGAAGCCTCTATGTCCTCATATCCGAATGACTCTCAGCTGAACTGCTGCTAGAAGCCTGAAAGCTTAACCAGCCCAATGCTTCTCCAGGCCAAATGCCTCTCCAGGGCAAATGCCTCTCCAGGGCAAATGCCTCTCCAGGGCAAATGCCTCTCCAGGGCAAATGCCTCTAGTTTCTGGTCCTCACGCCTTATATACCTTTCTCCTTTCTACCACCACTCCCTGGGATTAAAGGTGTGGGTCACCACACCTGGCCATTTCCAATGTGGCCTTGAACTCACAGAGATCCAGAGGGATTTCTGTCTCTGGAATGCTAGCTAGGATTAAAGGCGTGTGCTACCACTGCCTAACCTCTGTTTAATCTTGTGGCTGTTCTGTCTCTGACCCCAGATAAGTTTATTAAGGTACACAATATTTTGGGGAACACAATACCACCACAGTGATCTGGGAGAGTGCACTGATTTAAGGTACATCAATAAGTCATTGGAAATTGTTTTAATACTAGTCCATTTAGCAGAATAATAGTACTAGGTTGTCCCTTAGGGCATATCTAGCCACAGGATTTTGGCCTTGTTGACAGTGCCAGGTATGGGCTCCATGTTGTGAAGTGGGACTTAAATCCAATTTTTAAAAAGTGGTTGGCCACTCCCATAACAGTTAGGCCACTATTGTATTGTACCACTGGGTATGTCTTACCAGGTGAGTCATTATCGTAGCTTACAGGATTCACCGCTGGGTAAACCTGATGCTCATTTTTCTACTCCTGTAGCCTGCATAGCACTTTCCAGCACTATGAAGGCTAGCCAGAACAGATGAAGCTCCCATTTAAGCACCAGCTTGATTTCACCATGTCCTGTGATTCGAGTACGTGCTATGTTCAGCAAGGGGGTCTTACCATCAAGTTCTAAAGGGATCCTAGAACAACAGCGACAGCCTCTAATGTTTGGGGACCTATGGGGCCCTACTGCAAAAGAGAGAATCCATTCCTGGAACTAGGCCTAGAGCTGGTAGTGTCTAATTTGGGTATTGTCCTCCACATTGTAGGACAGCTCCGTTTAGACTGATTCCATATGTGTGTATGCAGACAGTTTGGTAAGTTTCTTTTGTTTGTTTGTTTGTTTTTGTTTTTGAGACAGGGTTTCTCTGTGTAGACTTTTGGTGCCTGTCCTGGATCTCGCTCTGTAGACCAGGCTGGCCTTGAACTCACAGAGATCCACCTGGCTCTGCCTCCTGAGTGCTAGGATTAAAGGCGTGCGCCACCACCGCCTGGCAGTTTAGTAAGTTTCTATGGTAGTGGGATTCTCTATTGCTATTTCAAAAGGTCATCAGTGTTAGTTATCTCTCCCCATATTCACTTTTTAAAATATAATTTCATATAAACAAAAAGGAACATGGTTGAAAAAACAAGCTTTGAGCAGGATGTGGTGGCATACACCTTTAATTCCAGCACTTAGGAGGTGGAGACAGGAGGATCTCTTTGAGTTCAGGGCTGGTTTATTCTGTGTTACATAGAGATTTCCAGGCCAGCCAAGGGCTACTTAGTGAGATATTGAAGAAGGAGAAGGAGGAGGAGGAGGAGGAGGAGGAGGAGGAGGAGGAGGAGGAGAAGGAGAAAAGAGAAAGAAGGAGAAGGGGATGGAGAAGGAGGGAAGGAGGGAGAGAGGGAGGGAGGGAGGGAGGGAGGGAGAGAGGGAGGGAGAGGAGGAGGAAGGGTTGAAGAAAAGGGAAGAAAGAAAACACAACCCAAGTTTTATTGCAATATAGCTCAGTAATAGAGTAGTTACGCAGCATCTATGAGACCCCAGGATCACTCTTCAGAAACACACACACACACACACACACACACACACACACACACACACAGAGTTTGCTTAAGCAGGCAAGATCTCACACTAACATGTATTCCTAACACTAGGGAGGTGGAAGTAGGAGGATCAGGAGTTCAAGGTCAACCTTGGCTACACAGTGAGGTAATGAGTTCTAGGCCAGTTGAGCCACATGAGACCCTGCCTCAAACACAGAAGGAGAGAGGGGGAGGGAGAGAGAGAGATGGGGTGGCATGAGAACATTATATTTTTATTGTTTTTCTATCAGCTACTTGTATATTTCTCACCAATAATGACTACCAAATGTAAAGAAACCACTACTTTAAAAGTCATGTTCAAGACTGCTTCCTGCTGCGATGGAGTGAATTAATCTTACACTGTAAACAGTTGGCAGAATAATGGAGGCAGCTCTTCTCAGACATCAGGTAGGTCATACAAAGGCCTATTTCTTGAGAGGGGAAAGCATACATGCCAAGACTTTTTAGTTTTCTGTAACACGTGGTGCATACATCACAGGATACAGTAGAAGGGGGTGGAGCCCAGGGTCCACACATCCCACTGAGCCTGTTTAGGTGGATCACAAAGTATAGCTGTCCATAGGGAAGGACTTTGCAGAGAAGCATATTAGAATGAAGAAAACTGTGTGGGCAAGCTCTAGGAACCTTCAGTGTCCCCAATTATTTTCCAGACCCAAAGATGCACATATGCAGAGTGAGAGTTCAAGGCCTTGCAGAAAACAACTAGAGAGTCAGTTGTGGGATGAACATACTCCAGAGCTGTGCAATGAAATGGGAGTTCCAGCCACAGAGAAACAGCACAATGTACCCGGACACTCAGCCAACTGCTCAGAAAGCCATGCCTTAAAGCAGGTCACCTGATCCCTGGAGAAAGGGTGGCTGTAGACCATGCCTAGCAAACTGCTGGAGATGAGTCAAATACAACCTGTTGACCCACTATTGTGTGGCCTGTAGCTGAGAATAGCTTTTACATTTCATTGAAGAAGTATATACAGTGAGTGGTTCCCAATCCTGGCCATTTATAGTAAGTTTCCCAACCTGTGCCTTAGACTCATCATAGCAAATCTTAAACAGAAAGACAATCATTGGCATGACAAATGCTTTAGCTAGATAGCCAGCAAAGAGGTTTTGAAACAAACCCTTAGACACCAAATCACAACAGAAACAGAGACACCCTGCCCCCGACCAAGGGGAAAACCAACAAAAAACAGAGGCCACAGAAACAAAAACTGACCGATGTGATTAGACCAAACCAAAAAGCTGCTGTATAGTGAAGAAGATACTTCATAAAGAAAACCCACAGAATAGGATGGAAACCACTCATCAGGAAAAGGATTAACAGCCAGAGTATATGAGATGCTAACAACAGCATAATTATAACAACCACAATTGTCTGATTAAAATAGGCAAATGACCTCAATAGAAACTTCTTACAAAGTGTATACAACTGGTCAACCAGCTCCGGAACACTGTTTGACATCAGTAATCACCATGGAAAAGCTGAGACTACCCTGTCCCCACTGGAAAGGTGAGGGTACAGAGAGAGTGCTCCTGTATGTGAAGGGTAGAGGTATGAATTAGTACAGTCTAGAAAACAGGATGTGTATGCCTCAGAAAGTAGAAATTGAAGGACTGTATGACCTAGCACCCTGCCATGGAGTGGAAATTCATATGTCAAAGAGGCGTCCGCATAGGCTTGTTTCTGGCAGCATGATTCACAACAGCAAAGTTACAGGATCAACCTGAGATTCCATCAACAGGTAAGTGGATACAGACAATGTGACCCTACAAATGTACAATGGAATGAACATTAGTAAGCCATCAAAAACAAAACCCTGCCCTGTCCAGCCACATGGATGGGACCGGAAGATATTATGTTAAATGAAGTAAGTAGGCACAGGAAGATAATGCCTCATGTTCTCATTTGTATATGAAAGCTTAAACAGATGATCTGGTTGATGTAGAATAGTGGTGACCAGAGATTGGAAACAGATGGGAGAAGGGGAAAGAGTGGACAGTGAGCACAGGGGTCCAGTTGGATTAGAAGGATAAGTTTTAATTACTGCACAGTACAGTAACTTACTTACAACTATTCCTTATATATTTAGTTGGGATTTTGAATAGTCTCATCCCCCCAAATGACAAATACTTAAGTTGACAGATAGACCAATTATCTGTTCTAAGGATTATAAATTATATACAAACATTGAAATGTCATCCTATACTCCATAAACAAATGCAATTATTATCTATTGATCAAAACTGAAATAAGAGCTGCTCGGTTGCCTACCACAGCTACAGAATACATCATACACTTTGGTTGCATGACATAGTGAAACCAAGCTAGAACTAGTCTGGAAACTCCCTTCCTGCTATCTAGCTTTCATAGTACCAAAGGGTACGATGGAGCCCGCTGATGAAGAAAAATCAATAGACTTGTCCAGACATGGACGTGCTTCAATACTGACCTGCTAAGCAAGATGTATCTACTGTTACAATAGTGGTATAACTGTTATAGGGGTAACCAATGCTTCCAAAGGAGGGAATTCATGCCTAGTACTGTAAACGTAGCCAGAAGCCATGGCTGGGAAGGTCATAGGCCCTACTGGGGATTGCACTACTGTTGTTTTGCTAAAAGGACATGTCAAGCTGCCTTTTACATATTTGTACTTATGTCCAGTGCTAATTTCCATCTTGTTCAAAGAACCGCCTTTCTGCAGTAGACATCAGTCAATACTAGGAGCCCTAAGTTGCCAAAGTGCTTAGAATAAATGACCGGATGCTCTGCCCTAAGTGGGGCATTTATATCAACACCTACTTCCCCTCTGGGTAAGGCTCAGGGAACATGGTGGAAGAGGAGGCTGGAGAATGTGGATGAATGCTGAGAAAAGCTATCTTCCAAGACATGGCCTGGTCATTGCATTCATGAAAGATCATGCCAGAGGAAACTCTGGCTTGGGTGAGGGAGGGGCTCGTGAGCTTCTACCCATAGCTGAGGAGCTGCTGGTAATTGATGGCCACTGGGGAGAGGCAGTGAATCTCATGGTGTGGACTCTGATCGGTTGCTCAGGTCTCACACTCCTACAAATTCAGGCCACACTGCTTGGATTCAATTGTTTGTTATTGCAATTCAATTAATTGCTTTTTTTTTTTAGAAGAGGAGATGAAGGTAAGAGGGAAAAGTTTTGGGTGGACGAGCCTAGAGGAAGTAGGAGAAGGGATTCCAGTATCTGAGATACACTGAACACATATGAAATAAGAATAAAAAAAACCATAAAAACTAGAAATAACAAAACAAGAACCAGGGACTTAGCTCAGGAATAGGATTAGTTCCTAGCTCTGCAGGTATATACATAAGTAAATACAAAATGACATATGTTTATAAAAACTAAATACATGTAACCTAACACAGATGGTTAGATTCAGGATTAAAAGCATGGTCCAGTGTTTAGGGCTGTGGACTCAGTTTTTAAAAGGTGAGTTAGAAACAATGAAAATGGAACTTTTTGCAAAGGATAAAAACAAGAAATAAAGATTTTGTCAAGTCAATATTTAGAATTTTTTGAGTAACATTGTCCTAAGCATCTCTTGCCTGAATATTAGAATTAATTATTCTACAAAGTCAGAAACTAAAACCAAAAATTTAGGAAAAGGTAACAGGAAATGAAATGAACTTCATTTAATTTTTTAAAATGTTATATGTATGCATGTTTTGCCCCCGTGAATGTATGTGCATCACGTGTACCTGGTGCCCATGGTTGTGAGACAAGGGCACCAGTTCCCCTTGAGCTAGAGCTACAACCAGTTGTGGATACGTCTATGGGATGAAATGCAAAACTTAAACTGCCCAGAGCGAAAGGATGGGTGCTGGTAGACGCTGCAGGCAGAGGCAGGATGCATCTGACATGACCCCTTCCAGAGGGCACAAAAAAAGAATTATCCTACTGTGTGTTTTGTAAAGGCAACATAAGCTCTGGCAAGGATCTTATGATAAAGGAAAATTATATAATCATTTCCGCTCTTGTGAACATAGATTCAAAAATCCTTAACAAACCTTAACAAATATGACTTAAAAATGAGGGGAAAAAAGATTGAGTGGAGAAGAAGAAAAACTAATATATGAGTAAATTGGAGATGTGTACAAAACATCTTGACCACGTAAGGTTGGAGACAGTGAGCTCTGTTGCCTAAGGCAGGTTTAAGGAGTACTTTATGATCCCCCAAACTGAAGATGAGTGCATAATGAGTGGAGCATCCAAATGAACCCCCAGCACAGGTTTTGTGGCTGCTAGAGGCGGAGCAGTCCTAATTTGCATGTTTGAAGTCTAAAATGCTAATGCTTCAAACTGGAAACCTTCTGAGCACCAACATGACATCACCAATGGAAAATTCCTCACCTATCCTCGTGTGACAGAGCTCAATCAAAATGCAGGGGCAGCAAGAATGCTATATAAATTGATGTTCATGCTCTGAGGATATGATGTACTGAAATATAAATGATGTTTGTGTTTACCCTTGAGTCTTATCCCCAAGATATCTCATTATCTATTGTAAAGTGTTCCAAAATCTGAAATACTTCTCATCCTATGCATTTTGAGTAGGAGTGACTCAACCTGTACTCACTTGAACTCCACCAGTGTTTTCCATACTTGTGAGCTCTGCTGGTCAGGGATTCTCAGGGACAAAGTGGTAACATGTCTGCCCCATCCTATCTGGGGCTTCTGCTCAGTGGCCCACGTGGCCTGCTTCCAATGCAGTCTCTTTGGGGTCTCTGAGTTGTAGCTATACTGGCTTTTAGTCTGTTCCTTCCATTCTCCAGGTAGGAGCCTGCCTCACAGCCTTCAGATCTGTTCTCCCTTTCATCTGGAGCCCTCTCAACTGGGACATCCACCAGGCTGGACAGTCACCCTTCTCAACTCACCTCTCCAGAAGCCTTGTCTGGTCAGCCTGTGAGATATTAAATCTTCCCTGTACCCTTGATGCCCTCTGTGGTCTTTCTGCCTTTAATCACTTAACATAATCCAACTGTCTGAACTGCTCTTGTTCCCTGGTTGTATTCCCTCCAAACTAAAACAGTCTATCCTCAGGGAGGTTCATTAAGACTCAGAAAGTACTAAAACTCCCAAGTCTCAGGAAGATCCTGAAATTGCAGGATTCACGAGTCCCCCAAGGATATATAAATATGAATAATTGTAGGTGAGAAGAGGGTTGTTATCCATGCTAGGGTGGGGATTTTGGTGATTGTTGTGTGGTATTTTGTTTGTGTTCTGACAAGTAAAGCTTTGCCTGGAAATCAGAAGATGGAGCAAGCCACTAGTTAACCATGGAGGCCAGGTGGTGGTGGCTCACACCTTTGATTCCAGCACCTGGGTGGCTCATGCCTTTGATCTCAGCATTTGGGAGGCTCACACCTTTGATTCCAGCAAAATCAGGAGATGGAGACAGAAACATAAGGTGGATAGAGACAAGATCTCAGGCCCCTTTTGGTCAGAGGATCCAGAGAGGTAAGAAGTCACTAGTGGCTGCTCCTTTGCTTCTCTGATCGTTCAGGTTATTACCCCAATATTTGACTTCTGATTTTTATTGATAAGACTAATTAGGCTTACACTTCATATGGCGTGAACAAAATTTCCACATAAAGCCTGTAAAGGCTTTAAAAGAGATTTTAAACACAAACAAAATGGTGTCAAAACTCGGCTTCTTAGTACCTGCCTTTTCTTGGGTAGGCTCTGTTTGCTAGCTGCAAGCAGAGGTGTGGCTCCTTTAAGAGACAGCTTCCTGACTCAGTGCTAGCAGCAAAAACCAATGGCTCTTTTAAGAGGCCCTGCTACCAAACACTTAAATGGGGCTTATGAGTAGCTGGTAACATGCTGCTCAGTGGGGCAGCATGGATCCAGAAGCTCCCCAGAGTTGGGGAGGTGAACATGGCTCTCACCAGTGCCTCTGCCATGAAGCTGGGCTCTTAGGGAACCAAGCAGGGCAGAGCCAGTCAACAGGGCAGAGATGGAGGTCCTATCCATGCCACTTAGTAGTTTAAACACTTGCATGGTCAGAAAAAGATAGAGATACGCAATAAAGACAAACTCAGATGAAAAAAAAAAAACTCTAAACAGTTTATAGTATTTTAAAAATATGTGTGTAGGCTTGGGAGATCAAAGATAAAGGGCAGAAACAGTAATAGATTTAAAAATGATTTAAAAATAATAGTAAAGTCCTTAAAAAGGGAATAGAGTAATAAACATTTGATAAGCCATGTAAAAATGGAAAATACACAGAGTCCGGATTCTATATTTTTTTGTATTGTCTTTGGATTTTTTGACTGTTAATGGGCAAATGATAACTGCTGAGAGATATTTGATTGTGAAATTAAACCAACCTATACATTTTAAAATACCTTGACTTTAAAATTTAAGTCAAAAGATATGTTACTTCAGGAAAGAGGTTCTGCTTTTATTTCCACAGGAAATGAGAGGCTCTGGATTCATTCTGGGTTAAGAAAAATCAATTTTGACTAAGGAAGACCCCCTGAAAAATCTCTGATGGGAACAGATGGCCCAGATGATCCAAGATTTCAGAGCACCTCTGTTGCAGTTTCCTCTGAGCTCTACATCCAGGATTGCTTCAAGGCTGTTGGCTGAGATGACCAGCCTCACAGACTACTCCAGTGAGGATTTGACCATAATCCTGAATTTTCTCAGGGTCCCCCCAAAATTACCAGCAGCCCCAATCAGCAGGAAGTAGTCTAGAGAACTACTCCCACATTCCCTAAAAATGGGTCACCGATATTTATTATCATTTAATGGGGATTGGGTACAAGTTGTTATTGGTAATAGTCAAGAAAAAAGCTGAACAAAGGAGATTAGACTTAGGGATCTCGTTGTAAAAAGAAAGGGGGGGTATAGAAATGTGATAATGTAAGTTAGGATAGAAAGTGAATTAGATACAATACTTTGGACTCACCAAGACAGGATAGATAATAGAGTCTTTTCTCTGAATTTGTCAAATGCTATGGATTAGAGATTGTTAATGTAATTATTGCCTGCATATATTTGTATATAGTTATTGTACTTATTGTGTATAGTTTTTCTATGTTAGTTAAAACCTTCACTTTTTATTTAGAGAGAAAGGGGGAATTTTTAGGTGGTATTTTGTTTGTGTTCTGACAAATAAAGCTTGCCTGGAGATCAGAGGGTGGAGCTAGCCACTAGTTAACCATAGAGGCCAGGTAGTAGTGGTGCACACCTTTGATCCCAGCACTTGGGAGACTCATGCCTTTAGTTCCAGCACAATCGTGAGGTGGAGACAAAAATACAAGACAGGTGGAAACAGATTCTCAGCCCCTTTTGGTCTGAGGATCTGGAGAGGTAAAAATCACTAGTGGCTGCTCCTTTGCTTCTCTGATCTTTCGGGTTATTACCCCAATATTTAACTCCTGGTTTTTATTGATAAGACTAATTAGGTTCATGCTTCAGGTGATGAGTCCACTACAGTCTGCCATGTTCCTGTAACTAACCCCTTTTCATCCTCCTGCAAGTAAACCCAATAAACTCACTGGTTCACTAAGTTAGACTTGGGTTGAGCTGTTTCTTTAATCTGTCATCAGTGCCCTATCTGGGGGACATTTGTTAATCTCTCCCTAGGAAAAATTATACAAGGCCTGTGCTTTCCAATCAGAATGCAAACTTCACAGAGACAGTTATATTTTGCCTGATTGGTTCACCATTGCATTCCTAGAGCCAGTCTCCCTATGTGGGTGTTGTGTCCCATGCCTCTAATTTCCAAAGGATATGAGTTCAAGACTAGCCTGGGTTACCCAGAAGAACTCTATCTGCACAAAACAAAAACAAAAAACCCTATTTTTGTCCACACAGTGGATAGAAGGACAGCTGAATGGGTACAGATGCGAGGCATGATCTCATGCAGTAGGAGATCACTGGCTTCAGGCCTTAGACAGAACAGAGTCCACCCCCTGCATCTGTAAGTTCTGCAGTATCCACTCAGTTAGCCAACCACACAGAGGAAATGTTCAGGGGGAAAAAATCCAGAATGTTCCAAAAAGCAAAACTCGAATTTGTTGCCTGCTAAGCAGTGATGTGTAAGCAGGCCATGCTCAGGCCACAGCCACGTCACAGACCCTCCATCATCACCAGCACTGGCTGGATGAACACCATCCCTCCTGTGCCCCTCAGGAGCTGTGTAGTTAGGCCTCCATTGGTGCATCTGTATTTACCATGCATAGGCTTCTCATGTTGTCATTGCTAAGTAATACCGTATAACAACTATTCATGTAGAATTTACGTGGTTTGGGGTGTTACAAGTGATCTGGAGATATTTTATAGTGTATGGGAAGAGGTGTGGGGGTCACCCAGGAGCACTATCCCATCTTTCACAAGGGACATGAGCCTCTGAGCATTCATCACAGGAGGGCCTGCCGTCCTCCCAGGATACCGATGGATGTGTGCATACGCTGCCGTTGGGAAGAATGAGTGAAATTGTGTGCAGTCACCATGATTTATTATAACAAGCAAGGTACAGAGCAGATGTTGCCAAGCCACTTTTGTTCCCATTAGGAGATAATTTGTATATGAATAAACGCGAAGCTACACAATCACCAGTGATTTCAGAAAGAGACAAAGCCCACAATGGAAGTGTTGGGGAAGACCGGGACGCAAGCGTCAAACACGCCTTCTATGTTTATTTTGCATTTTTTATGCACAGTTTGAATTTGCTAACTATGTCACTTATATTTTGTATTAAACTATCGGTAGAGATTTTTCATGCTAAGATTATGGGTTATTTAAAAAGATTTTTTTCTTTATAGTTTTTGCTACTCATTGTTATAAAGATAGAAAATAAAGGGAATCATTTAACAGAATTCAAGAAAAGCATTGCTAGTTTTTAGAAACTTCCTTGGAGCCCCAAGGGAGTTTCATTCATCAAATAAAGCTTCTATTTGAGAAGGCAAAAATACATTTTCTGTGTCCTGAAGGTTTTCAGCCACAGAAATTTCAGATACTCAGAGCACTTTGTTCTGAACACCGTCTGCTTGTCTGTAATTCTACCGCAATTTACAATGTAACAGCATTGACAGAAAAAAATGTTTAGCAAATGGATGTGGTTTAAAGTTTCTTTATGGTAAGTTTGTCTGTCTCCAGACATTTCCTTTGTCTGGGTCTTGGCATTGGTATCAATGCAATAAATGACTCAACAGAGCAGCATTCAGGAAATACTGGTCTGATGGTTCAAATGCCCCCTCCCCTCCCGGTTCACTTGTTGGATGACTTTAAGAGGTAAAGTTTGGGGGAAGTGATTAAGTCATGAGTATTCTGTCATCAACCAGGGATTTGTGCCTCCAGGACAGAGGTTTGAGGGACCTCCCCTGACCCTGTGAATACGGAGCAGGAAAAAACCATCCTGGGCCAGCAAGATGGCTCGGTAGGTAAAGGTGCTTGCTGCCAAGTTTGAAGCCCTGAGTTCAATCTCTGGAACCTACATGGTGGAGGGAGAGAACCAATCATGCATTCACACTTGGACATACACCAAATAAATGTAATTAGGGAAAGAAAACAACCCAAGAAGCAGAGAGCTTCCCCAGACACCCACCCTGTTGGAGTTAAAACCATGGGTTTCCTAGCCTCTATAAATGCAAGTGGTCAGTTGAGATGACTTATAAATTACCCAGCCCTGGGTATTTTGTTATCATAGCTGCAATGAGCTCAGACATCCGGGATCTTGTTTAACTGTGTATATTTAAGCTCTATGCTTAGCATTATTTTTTTCTTGTGCATTTGTATTTCTTTATGTTGGCTTGGCTCATGAACATTTTCACTCTATCCCAACACTGCAAACGTCTGAGAGGAGAGTTTGGTGAGAGGTTCATTCCCAATAGCACAAGGAAAAGAAATGGGAAACCGGCTTTGATAAAAGCCATCTGAAAAAATTCTTGTGGATGAGACAACCCAGTGGGTACAAGCACTTGCCACTCCAGTCTGCAAACCTGAGCTACATCCCTGGAGCCCATGGTGAACTGACTCCTGAAACCTGCCCTCTGACTTCCACAGATGAAATCTGCACATGCACACCCTAGACATGTACACACACACACACACACAGATTAATAATGAATTAAATTTTCAAAAAAGAAAAGTTATTTGATTACAAGACTTGGACTAAAATATGTTACTCTGTTTATTAAGAGTTGAAGCTACTCACCCATCTGTTTTTACCATCAAATCTGTGAAGTCCCCGTTCATTGCATTTTAGTGGTGCTGTTGGGACAGGGAGGCTCAGGCCCCATTGTCTAAAGACACTTAGCTCCTTTATACTAATGCAGCAATATCTTCAGCAGGCTGATGGCAGATGAAAATTAATTCCACTGCAAGTTGATAAAGCGAAGTCCATTAAAAGCTAGACTCCTTTAGATTAGATTTTCAAATGAATGAGACAAGAGCCTTCACAATGGCTCCAAAATGGGCATATTTATAACCCTGCCCTGCCTGCCAAATATAATTACATCCCTTTTTCCCTGCCAACCATTTCAACTCATTTCATAGCAAGTGGAGAGAGAGAGAGAGAGAGCTGTTATAAACAGGGCACTCCCCACATGAGAAAGAACTGCTTTTGGGATCCTTGAGCAATCTGAAAGCTCATCAACTTGGAACATTCTGTCTTGGAATGTTCCATGTTTTTGTTTATTTGTTTAGATATCATTCGTTGTCCAAATTAACACCATGTGTTTCCAATAGCCATATAGTAGAAGGCCTCGTGCTGGGGGCTGTTTCTAATGGCCTGAGCACCCTGCTATGGAACTTCGGCTCCAGCTGATCACACAGACCACACCCCTGACTGAACTCTGGCTACTGTCCTGCTTGGCTTTCTGCTTTCTGATGCTGTGAAAAACACCACAGACAAAAGTAACTTGGGGGAGAACAGGTTTATTTCAGCTTACAGGTTAAAGTTTTTCATCAAGGGAAGACAAGGCAGGAACTCAGGGCAGGAACCTGGAGGCAGGCGCTGAAGCAGAGACCATGGATTGCTTAACTGCTTTTCTTACACAGCCCAGGTCCACCTGCTGAGGGATGGCACTACCCACCATGGACTGGCTCCTCCTACAGCAATTAGTAATTAATAAAATATCTCACATACATGGACACAGACCAACCTGATGGGGGCAATTCCTTAATGGAGGTTCCCTGTTTCCACGTGTGCCACGTTGGCAACTAAAGATAACTACAACCACCACCCTGGGAAAAAGCTACTACATGGGTCTGAAGTGCTCCCCAAACTGATGTACTAATGGCTTGGTACCCAGCCTATGGCAGTATTGGGGCATGATGAAGCCGTTAAGAAGTGGGTCCCAGTGAAAGGTTACATTTAGGGCTTGCCTTCCAAAGTGAGACTGCTACACCTGCACTTCCCATCTCTCTCTTCTTCCTGGCGGACCTAAGGTGAGCATCTTCTTCAGCTGTCTGTTCCCGTCATATGTGCTCCCTCACCCAAAGCAACAGGGCAGCTACAGAACCACAAACAAACCTCTGAAACGGTGAGCCGAGAGAAAACTTTCCTTCTAATCCCCAGTTATTTTGCCATAGTAACAGGAAGCTGCTTAACCAAAAGGATCATTTGTCTAATCGGACGTGGAAAGGCTTATTCTTCTTGGACTCATCTTGCATCCAGCCCACTCTAGACCTCTGAGACACTCCAAAAGCCACCCAGCTCTCCTTCCCCCTGGGGCCTGGCTTATCTATCCTGGAACACAGAGGGCTTGCCTTCTGCTGTTTCCTGCCGATCAGCTGCAAGAAGACACGAAGGGTCATTGTCAATGTTATGACTGTCCTGATGAGATCGTGGTTTTGTGTAGTTATTTTTACTTCTTCACATTTTATCGTATCATATGTTCTGAACTAGTCGTCATTTGTTTCCTAGTGCAACCAACTCCACAGAAATGTCTAATCCTTTTCTGGGGTTCTCCAATTGCTGTGGATGGATATGGTGTAAATTCCCCGAGGGCTCATATGTTGGGACTCTGTGACACCTGTATGGGGGTGGGACCCACCAAGAGGACTGAGTCACTAGAGATAGGTCCTTGAAGAATGTTTCTCGAGAAGTTCCCTCCTTGCTCTCCACTTCCTGTTTCACCACATGGTCTGTTCTGAAATTGCTCTTGTCATTGTGATGTCACATGAAGCCCTCACCAGAAGCTAAATGGTGATGCCCTATCTTGAAATTCCAGCCCCCACAAAAGTTAGCTGAATACATTTCATTATAGCAATGGAAAAGGGACCAGTACACCACCCAGTGAGAACAATTGTGATTTCTGTACAGACATCCCAAAGGCCAGCCATATGGACACAGAACATAGGCTGTCAGAGTTATCATCTCTTTGCCAGGCCCTTCCATTTAGAATTTACCTACTGCCCATTCTTGCCCCATAGCCAAAGGTAGCCCCTTAAACTATTAAGCCAATGGACTTGAAAGATCTGCTAGCAGGTCTTGCTGATGGAACTTGCTGAGAAAAGGGAAAGGAGGGGAATGGAAGGAAAGGGCACCTGAATGGTCTGGGCAACTGAGAAAATGTCATTGTGCCTACTGAGATGAAACACTGCTGTCTTAGTTAGGGTTTCTATTGCTGTGAAGAGAAACCATGACCAAGGCAACTCTTATAATGGAAGCATTTAATTTGGTGGCTCGCTTGCAGTTCAGAGGTTCAGTCTATTGTCATCATGGTGAAACGTGGCAGCATGCAGGCAGACAGGGTGCTAGAGAGGAGCTGAGGGCTCTTACATCTTGACCCACAGGCAACAAGAAGTTGTCTGAGACACTGGGCATGGCTTGAGCATATATGAGACCTCAAAGCTCATCCCCACAGTGACACACTTCTTCCATCAAGGCCATACCCTACTCTAACAAAGCCACACCTCCTAATAGTGCCACTCTCTATGATCTTATGGGGCCAATTGCATTCAAACTACCACAATTGTGAAGAGAAACAGGATGGTGGGGGTAGAGGTGTGGTCTCAAGACTCTCCTGCCCTGTTCCTGTATGCCTGTTCTTCTAGCAGCCCTGTTCATAATAGCCAAGATACAGACTTAACTAAGATGTTTTTTGACCCATGAATGCACAAAGCATAGTATACTAACATAGCCAAATAGTGTTCATCCCCCCAAAGGACAAAGCCCTATCATTTGAAACAACATGGATGGACCTGGAGGGCATTATATTAAGTGAAAAAAAGTCAGCTACAACATGCTCATTTGCCAGCTATAGAAGCTCAAGGAGGTGACCACGTTGAAGTGGAGATGAACAGTGGTGACAACAGGAAGGCTATGGGGATGGGAAGAAGAGGTTGGATAACAGGAACCAAAGTGTATTTACTTAAGGGGATTTTATGATACTGTTTCAGAGCACAGTAGGGCAACTGTAATCTTATACACAAGAGCAGACCCTGTGGATTCTAACACTGAGAAGTGATACTATTTGTAGAGTTAAAAATGGTGATATTCTGATTTAATTATTATACCTGCAGGAGTGTATCAAATTATAACACCCCAGAAATAATTATGGATATTATAAGCCAACTTAATTAGTTTTTAAGTTCTTGAATTATCCTTCTGTTGTGGCTGTGTTTAACTTTAGATCTGTGTACCAGACATCCATCCACTTACACACATTGTCCAGGCCATTGAACATATGAGTCAAGAGCCCAAGAAAGAGAATGAGAGATATTATTAAATCTCTGAGTGTGGCTGAAATCACACTAGAAAGACAAGTGGACAGAGAGGAAGACTTGGGAGTTGGTCTGCAGGACAGGCTGGGAGGAGGCAGCCAGCAAGGGAGGGAGGACAGTAAGTCTCTGCTGACCTGGGGTCCACGTGGAGAGGGTGTTTTAAATGATGCCATGGGGTTAAACAGCAGGGGACAGGTTTGGAATATGATGGAAGTGCTCCAAGACACCAGTGTCAAGATGCCCTGCGGGTTGCTGCTGGTAGTGTCCCTTGAGGATGAAAGGCAAAGTAAGGATCAGTGAGGCAGGGAATCAGAGTCCTGGGGAATTCTCTAGCACCAGGATGGGATCCTTGGAGATGAGGGAGAAGGATCCAGCATGCTTAATATGGAGCATTGGGTATAAGGCAATGTAGAAGAGTTTAAAAGGAAATGGTCATCGTTCATGACTGGGAGGCTGCTAGGTGCCAAGAAGTTACAGTCAGAAGGGAAGAAATCCTTACTGATGGGGAAGCCATACAGGATAAATCTGGAATGTTCTGTGGCAGTTAATTTCTTTTAAGGAAGTTGGGAATTCATTTCTAAAAGGATGAGCCTCTCTTTCCACCCACACCATGCCAATTTTTATACTTTTCCTACATTTTTCCCCACAAGAGCAAGTTATAGCCAGGTTCCCACGACCCACAGAAAAATTCAGCGATACTCTATTTTTAAGCCCCGTTGCCAGGAATCCAACTGTTTAAAGCAGTGTTCCTCCCTGCTTTCTTTGTAACTGAATTAGAACATTACATTCAAATATACATCTCTCCTGATGCCATATAGGGCACCCTCTCCTTTTTATACACACACAAAAAAAATTGCTTAATCAGAATCAAAATCTGAGAAGTCAAGTTTAAAAGTTGGTCACATGTTATTTTTAATTTATTTTGTAAAATGCCCAAAGTCAATTTGAATGGTTAAGTAATCCAGACATACGGATAACTCCCATTATTTTCTTTTATTTCAGGGAGTGGTTTAAGACAGTGTTGCTACATAGCCCAGGTTAGCCTGTAACTTGCTATGTGGTATAGGTTGTCATAGACCACATCATGATCCTTCTGCCTTGGCCTCCTGAGTTCTGGGATTACAGGTGTATGAGCTGGAAGCCCCAGCTCACTCTCATTACTTTCTATCATTATTCTCATTCGACACTGAAAAATTAAGTAGAAAATTCTGGATGGCTTATAGATCAGACACTTTGAAAGACAAGTTCACCCCTGGCTTTTACAATTTATTTATAACCAACATTAGATGTTTGCTATGTAAACATAGCCATAAAAATGGAAGAAATTAGATTAAGAGAAAAAATAATTTCTCCATTTCTATAGACTGATTAGGACTACCCCCCCTCCAACCCATATGCTGTAGCCCCGACACCTAATGTGACGAGATTTGGAGTTTTAGGAGGTAATTTAAATCATATCAGGTTATAAGGGCAAATCTCGTCTGACAGAGCGATTGTGCTTGGAAGAAGAGAAGAGATGTTTGTCTGTTCTCTGTCTTGTCTGTCTCTTTCTCTCTGTCTCAGCCCCTCTCTGAGACCCCCTCACCACACACACACACACACACACACACACACACCACACACCACACACACACACTTAGGAAAGGCTCTGTGAGTACACATAGCCCTTGTAACAGGAATCTTAGAAGGTCTTGTTAATAAAAACAAACCCAGGGCCAGGTATTGGGTTAAATGCTGGAAGATCAGAGAAGCAGAACAAGCCACAGCCACCTTACCTTGCCAATTCCTCAGCTGATCCTGTTTCCTCAGACTGGAAGCTTCTGAGTTCTCATCCAAATGGATCTCAGCTGAACTGCCTCTCAAAAGCCTGAAAGCTTAACCAGCCAAATGCTTCTAGTTCCTGATCTTCATGCCTTATATATCTTTCTGCTATCTGCCTCACTACTCCCTGGGATTAAAGGCTCACTTCTTAGGATTAAAAGGCATGAGTCACCATTGCCGGGCTGTTTCCAATGTGGCCTTGAACTCACAGAGATCCAGAGGGATTTCTGCCTCTGGAATGCTAGGATTAAAGGCGTGAGTGCCACCATTTTCTAGCCTAAGTATCTAGTGGCTTTTCTGTTCTCTGACCCCAGATAAGTTTATTAGGGTACACAATATTTTGGGGAACACAATACCACCACAAGCCCTCACCAGAACCTGGTCATGTAACACCCTTTAAAACATACTTTGAGAATATCATACATGAATACAATGCATTTCTGGTTTCGTTTGTGTTTTTTAACTACTTATTTTATTATTAATCATGTGTATGTCTGTGTGTCTGTGTAAGGGTTGGGGCATATGAGTACAGGTGCCCACAGAGGCCAGGAGAGGGTTGTCTGGTCCCCTGGAGCTAGAGTTCCAGGTGGGTTATGAACTGCTGGGTGTGGGTGTGGGAACCAAACCGTCCTCCTCTGTTACAGGAACAAGCACTCAGCTCCTGAACCATCTCTCCAGCCCCAAATTCAAAGCATTTTATCATATCCACCCTTCAATCCCTACTCCAACCCATTCCTGGTCCCTCTCCTGTATCTACTATAAACTTCTCATATTTATTCATACATATACATACACATATACATATACACATATGTATCTACATACACATACGCATATGCATACACATACACATATATATGCGCACATATCTGTTGAATTGCTATTGGTTGCCCACCAGAACTTGACGGTAAGTCACTATTGCCGAAGACACCATTCACTTTTATCATTTGACTTGGAGAAACCAGGGTAGTACTGTCCTGGAGGCCTCTTCCTTGCTGGCTACCTTTCGCAGTGTAGAGAGGTACTAAGCAGGGGGGTAACGGTTATCGATCATCTCACCCAGCTGTGAACTCCATGAGCTGCAATAAGGACCTGCCTGATGAGATGTGCACAATGGTGCCACGCATCCCTTGGGGGTAACTACAGCTGTCTCATTAGATATAAAGCCTACTCAGTAGGAGGGAATCCAAGTTGACTTGAGACTTCCAGCCTCCAAACCTGGGAGAATAAATGACTTTTTCTTAAGGAATCCAGTCTGCGGTATTTTGTTGCAAGTCTGAGCTAAGATGCCCAGTTAAGGAGGCTTTTATTTGTTTGCTGTGTTTTAATCATAGAGAGGATATACTGGCTACAATGTCCACTGTGTTGCATTGTCACTGTTTTGTTTATTGAGACAGGGACTCACTCCGCAGTCCAACCTGGCCTCAGACTTGCAATCTTCCTGCTTCAGCCTCTTGAGTGCTGGCGTTATAGATGTGTCTCAAAATGCCTGGCAGTAAAAATATTTAATACACGTATACAGCATTTTGGGGAAGATGAGCAACTGAAAATTCAACAAATTTTTCCCCCCTAAAATGCCTGTCTACGGGTTACTTCATCTACTCACTGCAAGCCCATCAGTCACCCCTGACAGGAAAGCGGGCGGCTCTCCTGATGCTTAGTTTCACACTGCCGTTAATCTCATGCCTGGCAATGCCGGGCCCCAGGAACAGGCAAAGCACAAGACTGAACACAGTGTCTCAAAGCAAGCGTGGCCTTGGGAACTGAAGACCTGCACTAGATTCCAGACACTTGCCTCCCTAGTGCGGTGACGCTGGGGGCATACCTCACTCCCTCTGGTCCCCTGTTGATTCCTCGGCCACACAGCCATCCCTGTCTCCTGTAGGTCACCTGAGAGAGTGAGGGAGCCACACAGGTAAGGTGCTCAGGCAGTACCTAGAACAGCACAGGAAGTATTTCCAGGCCGATGTGAAAGAGGTCAGAGCACCACACCCCAAAGTGGGGTGCCTCAGTGTACGGGCTAGTCCAAGTTAAAGTTTCTTGAACTGCCAAGAAGAAGGATTTATTACTCTTTATAGACTGGGGATTAACTCCAGGGCTTTGTGCATTCAGGGCAGGTGCTTTACCACTGAGCTGTACGTACCTATGTGCATACATACGTATCTATGCATGTATGTATGTGTGATGTATGTATGTATTTTGCAACAGGGTCTCACTCTGTATAGCTCAATCTGGCCCAGAACTCACTCTGTATCCCAGACTGACCTTGAACTCACAGCAAACCTCCTATCAGGGGCCCCCATGTGCTAGAATTACAGGCTGGAATGCCCAGCCTAAACAAAACTTCCTAATTTTCTTTTGTCTTCAACAAGACATTAAAAAAAAAAAAAAAACTCATATGAAAGATACCCTCCCTCCACCAGGGGAAATGAGACATTATCCCACAAGGAGCCACAGCCAAGAGAATTTGGAACAAACAACCTTGTTAAAATAATTATCTTCCTGTACCTTCCCCACAGTTTTCCTGCCTCCCTTGTTCATCCCAGATGAAAGCGTGTGGGGTTAGCTGCTTCTGTTAGCCGTAATTTTCTATGAGGGCTCTTGTGTGCATAAAGCTGTGCAAGCCTGTGTGCTTTTCTCCTTCCTGTTAATCTGTCCTATGTCAATTTAATTATCAGACCCAGCTGAAAACCCTGAGAGAATAGAGGGGAAATTGGCTTCCCTACAACTCCGTGTATATTTATAATGCAAGGAAATACACTCAAAAGTCATTAAGTGGAATATAGTCATAGTGACAGCTATGGAGCCGCATCTCTGAGAGCAGTGTCAGAGGCACCTGTCATTCGGTCATCATTGCGCTCACAGTGTTTAGTGGAACCCCTTCTCCCCCCCTTCTCAGAGGCAGCTTCATGTGAAGTGACAGTCCCTGTGCCTCAGTGTCCTCATCTGTGTAAGGTGCTGGATAGTAACGCCCATCATACAGGGCATTGTATGGCATAACATTGCTCAAAGTAGAATGCTGCACTAATTGCATTAGACCTGGTACCCAGGAGCCCTCAGTCACTGTCCATGCTGACATATCATGGTGGGAACACATGGTGGAGGAATCATTCCACCTTGCAGTGTCCAGGAAGTGAGGTGTGGGAGAGGGGAAGAAGGAGGGAGACAGGTATTGCTAAGTATGATGGTATGCAGCTATGCTTCTCACTGAGACATAAGGATCATAAGTTTAGTGCCAACCTGTGCCACATATGACTCTATCACAAACACACAAATAAACAAACAAACAAACAAAACAACACAAATAGGAACCACGTTCAAGCCTGCCCTTCAAGAGCACACCCCTAAAGGCTTTACTTTGTTCCCTAGGCTTTGAAGAACAAGTATCTGAACAGTCCCACAGTCCACAGCATCCTTTACCTGAGTCTTCACATGGACAAGACAGACATCTTAAGAGTTTCACTGGCAGCAATTAGAGAGAGGAAGGGAATGGCATCATGCATACGAACCAGGAAGGGCACCAGGGACAGAAGTCAACAGAGAAAAGGGAGTTTCTGATGGCACTGGAGTCTCCTCATGCCCAAGATCATGGGGGAGCAGACAGAATGAGAATTCTCGCCACCATTTTTCAAACCTGAGGTTGTAGGAACTAAGGTGGACGTAGGCAGCACCAGGTAATTTATTTTTTTTTCTCTTTGCTGTAAAAGCTCATGTATTATCTGCAGGAGATCAACCAAGGAAGACAGGGTCCAGGCTGAAGTGAGTGACACTCATAGCTGTGGTACCCACCCCTGTCTTAGCCAAGAGGACACTTCATAGGGCATCAGAAGGCCACAGGAGTCCAGGGCTATAGCAAGGGAGTGTGGAGCAGCTGTGCATTCCAGATTCTCCAAGGCTGGACAATCTATGATGACAACATCCATGTCTGAAAGTGAGCCTCTGACAGGGAAAGACAGGTCCCCATCAGGCAGAATCTGTCGGGAAGCATCTACACCCAGCACAGCTGTGTTCAGGAGTGCAGGGAGGAAAGGACTGCATTCTGCATGAGCAGGACAAAGTGTTGGCAGAGCACGTGTGCAAACATGCAGCAGATCTGTCAGGCAAGGAAGCAAACGGAACCAGACGTGTGAAAACAGAGCTCACGCACAGGGAAGAAGATACCAAGAGACAAGCTCCCTCCAGCAACTGCCGGGAGCCTAGGAAGTTAATGAGAATATGAATCCAGCAAAAGAAAGATTGGAAGTGATAAAAGATGAGGCTAGGATGAAAAGGAGACTAGAGACCGAACTAAGGAAAGCAATTACAAAGTGAGAATTAAAGTCCCACCATCGCAAATCTCATAAATAATTTAGAAACAGTCGGGAACAGAGAAGACATGAGTGAAAATCAAAGTAATGGCATGGGAGGAAGTGTGGCATTTCCCGAGTTCCTCTGAGGAAGGAAGAGGCTGTCTATGCTAAATGACAATGAAGGGACATCGTATAGATCCAGGAAGCTTTTGCTGAACTCGAAAAATGAAATGCTTTATAATGGAAGACTTGTAATCTAAAGTTCACTATAAACTCCAATTTCATTTCTTTTAATTTCAAAGACAACTGTTCAAAACATAAACAGGGGCTTTGTGGTGTGGTAGGGTATATGCTTAGTTATGGGAGGACATGAATTTAAGCCTCAGCACTACAAAAAATAAAAAGGAAGAAGAAAATAAAAAGAATTCATACTAACTATCCCATTAAATTAAATTTAATATTTGTTAAAACACACATTAGACAGGTATGGTGGAGTATGCCCATAATATCAGCATGTAAGATATGGAGGCAGCAGGATTAAGTAGTTCAAGGCCAGCCTCAGCCGCTAGCAGCATAGGAAGCATGATGGCTATTCCCAACTGTCACTTGATGGGTTCTAGAGTCACCAGGGAGATGGACATCTGGGTATACTTGTGATGTTTAGCAATTTCCTCAAAATTGAACTATGCCATCCTAGGTGTAGGCTCCTTAAGACTCAGTAACTTTTAAAGGAAAATTCATTAAGACTCATGAAGTTCCCCAGTTAGAAACTTCCATCTTGGAAGGAGGCTTATTAAGACTTAAGAAATAAACGACTCATAAGTCTCAGGAAATCCTGAAACTTATCAGATTTACAAGACCCTTCCTGCCCTAAGGTTATGTAAATAGTGAAGACTGCTGCAGAGAGGAAGCACCCTGATATGTCAAGATACCTGGATGTTGTGCAGAAAGCACTGGCCTTCCTGAGCCCAGGCTGGAGTAGGCTTTTGGCTGATGCTGCTAACTGCCTTTGTGTTATAGCTGCTCCTCTAAGTAACGCCTCACCCATACTCCTATAACTAACCCCAGTAAACTCAGTGTTTCAACCAAATTGGACTTTAGTAATTGTTAATTTGGCCTGATGTCCATGCCCAATTTGGAGTGAATTAATATTTGTTCATGTGTCCTCAGGAACAGTGTCACATGGCAGCTTGCAGGAGATTATCTTGATCGGGTTCATGGAGGCGGGAAGAATCACCCACTGTGGGTGGAATGATTCCTTGGGCTGAGGTCCCAGACTGAATGAAAAAGAGAAATCAAGTTGAGCACAAGCACTCACCCCTCTCCACATCTTGACTGTGGGTGTCATGTGACCTGCTCCTGCTGCTGTGACTTCCCTGCCATGATGGACCGTGACCCTGAACTGTGAGACAAAATAAACTCTTTGTCCTTTCCATGG
>CABHPQ010157043.1:0-39943 GCA_902168405.1 Peromyscus aztecus | reverse complement strand
GGTTCCCCCATCAAAGCAAGAGCCCATTGTGGGCTCTGAATACTTATCAGTGGCTCTTAGGTGCCCTGCATGCCCCCACTCAACCTGAGTCTCAGAAATAAAGGAAAATAACTCAGATGGTCTTTCTTAGATGAGCCCATTGAGATACATACACACACACACACACACACACACACACACACACATTGACACAATCGCCACACATACACAAAATACACATACACATGAGTGCACACACACCTAAGGATGTGAATTTGGTGTCAGACAGTTCTCAAATGGTTAGCTTTACACATAGGGCCTTTTTTTTTTTTTACCACAATAACCCAACAAGGGCAGTAATATTAACCTCCGTTTTATAGATGGGGAAACTGAGGCTTACAGAGGTGAAGGAAGTTCTCAAGAGCATATGAGGGGAGAAGTGTTAGAATGTAGCCCTCCTAGTTCCCGAAGCCATGTGTGTATTTCATTTCCCAACACGTGCTTTCATGTTCCCACAAGGAAATGGCTATATGGGGATGTGTACATGATGGTTATGATAAACAGCCCTGGTGGTGGCACTGGTTACGGGCGGAAAAGTCACGGGCCACGGCCACGAGTTTGTACCAGAGTTACAAAGAGCTTTATTAGAAAGAAAGAGGGGATAGGAGGGAGGAGAGCCAGGCCTGGAGAGAAAGGGAGATGGCGGAAGCAGAGAGAGAACACAGAGAACAGAGAGTGTGGGGGTCCGTGTCCGACTTTTTAAGACAGGGATTGTGTGACCATGCGGCGGGTACATAGTCACCATCACCCGCTGATGATGTAAGACACAGGACCCCGAGCTGCACATGTACAGAATCCTAGCAGGTCATCTTAAGGACATTCGTCACCAGGTTGTCTGCAAACTCCATGGCCTCCCTCTCTTTGGCTCTCTCTCCCTCCCACTTCCCACTGACCACTCCACAAACGCACATGCGTGCACACACACACACCACATACATGTAGTATCCCTGGAATAACTGCTTGCATTTCAAGGGCCTAGTGGGCTGCAGAAGAGCCCGAGGGAGACACCAGCACAGATAGGTGCTGCCTACCCACTGCTCTAGATTGAGGGCTGAAGATCTTCTCTGGTATCGAGGCCCCTCCCCTGTTGGTTGACTGGGGGGGTTCAGCAATCATCCCACACCTCCTAGCCAGCAACAGCTTGCCCCAACCGTGGAGAGGCTGGGAGGGCAGTCGTTTCAAAGACCCTACTGTGTGCATGAGGTAGTTTCACAAGAGGATGAACTCTGGCAAACCAAGACAGGACCCACATGGATGTGTGGTCTCTCTCTTCAACATGGCCATAGCCACCATCTGTAGGATCTGTCATGGACTCAGGGACGAGACAGTGGAAAGGGATCCGGGGACCCAGGTGTGTCTGCATCTGAAAAACCAGAGGTAAGCATACAGAAACGTGTGGGCGCTACACAGTGCGAATCTTCCAGCCAACACCACCTCGCAGATGAACTAACTTGATTGCTTGGACTCCGTTTTTGAAATTTAACATCAAGCCCATACCCAAATATTAGCCTAGTCAGTCCCCTCCCCCTCCCCAGCCACCACAGGTTTACTTATATAAACAAATCATGTTCCCCAAGAAGGAGGCTGGAGCTGACACAGGCCATTGTTGGGAAGGCAATTACTGTAATGAGGGAGAGCTAAGTGAATGGAAGGCTGCTCCAGCTGCTTTGTTGATAGAGGGTAATAAGGGTGCTGCCTGAGCACAGAGTTAATTTGCACTTTTCTCCACAAGCCTGGTGCTGCCCAAGCCACAACTACCCTTAGAACTGAAGCCCAGCTAATTACTCATGTTAATTACCCAGCCCCCAGGTCAGATCCCAAGGCTGGTTAAAGACAGTGAAAGGCTAAGCAGCCCATGGTTCTTGCTTAGAGCTGCACAGAGGCTAAGGCTGGATGTGTAAATCTTTCTGATTGGTGCACACCCTCCTTCAAGAGGCATTAACTCTGCAGGGGACTGAGTTTCCTGAGAGCACTATGCCCTGCTCCCTCCTCAGGTCTCTTGAGATCCCTCAGGATTTTTTTCCCTGAGTTTTATTTTCTCTGTATAGAACATGCTAATGGGGAAAATGTTCACAAACATAACTAAACAAATTAGATTAATAATTAACAAGCTGAGTGTGTTGGTGTCCATTTGTAATCCCGGCACTCAGGAAAGCAGAAGCTGGAAGATCTGAATTCACTGCTAGCCTATCTCCAAAAACAAGAAAAAAAACAAAACAAAACAAAACAAAACCCAAAGCCAGAAGGCTCCATCCACCCTGTATGATGCTTCCATTTATATACTAGTCTGGGAAAGGCAAAACACAGGGAAGAGCGCCAACCAGAGGTTGCCAGAGGTGGAGGTGGTAGTGAGAGCTGACCACAAAGGGGGAGCATGAGAGAATTTGGGGGGACAATGAGCGCCTCTGGATATGATCATGGGTGTGATATACATACAGCAATGTTATACATTTGTCAAAACCTGTAGAGATGTCCACCGCCAAGAGTGACTTTTGTTACTCTCCTGTATAAAGTTACAGGGAAATGTAAGAAGAGACGGCACGGTTTGCCCACTTTTTATGACAGCAATTTGAAAGTTTGTCATTACTGCTAGACATTGCTAAGATATCTTTTTCCAACAAAGGAAATCTTTGAAATTCTAGCCGATGAAACCAAATGTGGGAAGGAGAGGCTTGGCTTGTCCCCGCTCGTATGTAATGAGTGTCCTGCATGAATTGCTTCTGAAATGATTAAGCAGGTGTGGACTCCCTCACACTCACATACCCAGGTTAAACTTCATCTACAAAAACAGGGTAGCAAAGACCGGAACAATTTTCCACCAAGGCCAGTCAAGTCTAATCTCCATGACGCCAAAATACTTGGCTGCAAAATAGAAAGTGCAGCCAGTTCCCAGATGTTTTGTCTCTCTGTACCCTTCCAGTCTATGTGACTGATCGGAGACAGGTTTCAGATTGTGGAGCTGGTGCCAGGGAGACACCATCACCATTGGCAGCTCTCTGCAATGATCCGTTTTCCGAGTGGCTCCTCAGCTGCCTTCACTGGGGCAGCAGGGACTTGGAGTTCTTCGTCTTCTCCTGTCCACAGCTGTTGCCTGAAATGACACATCACTGAATTCATGATGAGTTACAATATGCACCATATTTTTCTCCTTTAGGGGGCCCTCAGAGGAACCCCTCGAAAAGGCTTGCAGCAAGGCAGCTATGACGTTGGGTATTCATTATCTCAGCCACTGAAAAGCTCGCGTTTTAAGGTAAGCACACCAGAGCTGATAGACAATTTTGCATTCATCTCGGAGGTGAAGGACATAATCAACAAGCTAAATATTCCTCAAGTTCACAAGTCTGATACCAGCATCTGAGTAGGTTCTTATTGGTGAAATTTTTAAGGCCACTCCACGTAGTTAAAAGGGAGATTTATTTAGTGGTGTAACTTACAAATGAAGAGATAGGTAGGTTGCGGGTTCTGGGAAAGACACAGCGCAGCCTGGCGGTGTTCTCTGAAGAACTCTGCTTGGTCTACCTTCAGCGTCCAGGATCCAGGAAACAAGAGAGCTCCACGCATCCGGATCTCGGGTCTTCAGGGCCCTCTCTTGGTCCCGCCTTGTAGACGTGATAGTTACCAAAGCCTCAATGGGAGTTGGAACTTCTAGACCAAAGCTGGAATGGCTACCCACTGCAGGTTCTTGTTGCTTAACTGGGGGTTATCAGATTAGGCTGACGGATGGATGTGAGAAAGCATGGTTTAGCTACACACGGTTTTTTCCTTGTTGGGAATATGATCCAATTAGATCCTAAGAAGCTCGAATGTTGGCCGGGCGGTGGCGGTGGCGGCGCACGCCTTTAATCCCAGCACTCGGGAGGCAGAGGCAGGCGGATCTCTGTGAGTTCAAGGCCAGCCTGGGCTACCAAGTGAGTTCCAGGAAAGGCTCAAAGCTACACAGAGAAACCCTGTCTCGAAAAACAAAAAAAAAAAAAGAAGCTCGAATGTTTGCGGCTGTCAGGTGGAGGCACACCTTTGTTGAAGAAGCAAAAGGAGAGAGACAGAGAAGGGTTCCATGGACCCCTTTTCTGACTACAGTGCATCCTGCTACTGCAGGTGATTGGGGGAGTCATACTCTAGGTGAGAGCCCTTCCTCAGGTTCTAGAATCACAGACTCTAAGGGAAGCAGAAGTCTTAAACTGGCTCTGATTAGTTTTTCTTGAATTCAAAGACAAAAGAACACTAAGGTTAGCATGAAGGAAAAAAGATAACAACAGAAAGGAGTCTATTCAAGGGGGTTACATAGAGTCTAAAATCAAAATGGCAAACAGTCACAAAACAACAACAAAAGCCAACAGCTTGACTCGATTCCACTCTTTCTGCTTCACTGTGTTTACTTGTTCCCTCCAAGCTCTCCTGAGAATAAACTCAGGGGGGTTGGGGAGAGAGCCCAGTCAGTAAAGTGCTTGTCAAACATAAGGATCCAAGTTCGGGACTCATGTAAAAAGTTGGGCATAGCACTACTTGTGTGTAAGTAACTCCATCATAGAAAGGATGGAGACAGAGAGCAGACAGGAGGATCCTGGGGGCTTACAGGATCCCAGAGGCTCACGAGCCCGAATGGAACTGGTGACTCCAGATTTCAGTGAGAAACCCTGTCTCAAAACCGAAGATGGACAGCAATTGAAGAAGACACCCATCATCAACTCCTGACCTTTATGTGCACATGCACCTGTACACACACAAACATACACACACACACACACACACACACACCTCACCTTTCAGAGGCTTTGGCATTTTAGCCTTCCCTGGCCTCTCAGGATTCCTCCATTCCTCCATTTGATCCTTGGAGCATCAAAACCCTTGGAAATTTTTTTGCTTCAGCCTAAAGTTCTTAGTTCCAAAGGCCCAAAGAAAGTGTAACTGGTTGAGCTCACTCTTTTCCACGCCAGGCCTTATTACACTGTCACTGTCAACCAGGGAGTTGACAGCCCTGGGGCCAGAGGTCAATCCAAACTACTAAGTCTGAAGTAGAATAACATGGCTCCAATCGGCAACCTTATAAGAAATGATGAGAGAGAGACAGAGACAAGAGAGACAGAGAGAGAAAAAATGTCAAACAGTCACAGATCTTCTGATTGTTCAACAGAGCTCAGAAATCTTATATTTTATGTAAAATCTCCCAACAATATCGGCTCCGATTTCATAGAAGGGACAAGGACGGAGGGAACAGCGAAAATGTCCCCTTGCTTTTCCACCATCAACTGGACCCCCTCAGGACCCACCTCTCTTGAACAAGCCATAGGGAGGGGACATTAGTAGTCCTAAAGGACACCAGCTCCATTCGTTTAAGACTGTCGTGGGCCACGAGGCGGTGGTAGTGCAGACCTTTTATCCTAACACTCTGGAGGAGGCAGAGGCAGGCAGATCTCTAAGTTTGAGGCCAGCCTGGTCTACAGAGTGAGTTCCAGGACAGTCAGGGCTACACAGAGAGAAACGCTGTCTCAAATAAAAACAAAAACAAAAACAAACAAAATCGATTCTGCTGTGGGGAAGTGGGAGCTGGGCTGCCATGGTGGAGTGTCCTACCACCGTGAGCAAAGCCCTGGGGCCCATCCCCAGCACCAATAAATAAATGAAATGAAGTGAAATCCCTTCATTATTTGCGATTCTAAAGCCATCTCCCTTCTAGTATGAAGGGAAAATTTCAAAAGCCTATTCACCCAATAGCCAAGTACATGCCTGAAGGCACAAGCCTCCGCTGACACACCTGCTTCTCCTTCCATGTCTCCACAAACCCCTCATGGGATTCATTCCCTTCACCATCCTGGTTGCCCTTCTCTGAATACCCCATTCGTTAATGTCTCATTCTGGGTGTGGGAATTCAGGTCTATTTTAATCCATTCAGGCTGCTATAACAAAATACTCTAGACTGAGTAACTTTTAAACAACCGAAATTTATTTCCTGATGTTCTGAAGGCTGGGGAACTCATAAAGGTATCTCAGATTGGTATCTGGTGAATGCTGTGTCTACCCCATAGATAGGACTTTTTTTTTCTTTTTTTCTTTTTTATTTTTGAGACAGGGTTTCTCTATGTAATGGCTCTGGCTATTCTGGAACTCACTCTGTAGACTAGGCTGGCTTCAGTCTCACAGAGATCTGCCTGCCTCTGCCTCCCGAGTGCTGAGATGAAAGGAGTGTGCCACCACTGCCCAGCAGATGGGACTTCCTAATGAGACCTCATAAGGGGACAAAAGTGACACTCTCTTTTATAAGGGCACTAAATCCCATTAAGAAGGGCAGCATCTACATGACTTAATTAGCTCCCAAGAGGCTCTTAGTGCTGCTACATGGCAGTTCTGAGCCCAGAGATTGTAACATGTTCTCAGCTTGAAACATCACACCTCTCATGTAACTTAAAATGGGATTCTAGGTGGTGAGCTCACACTACCAATCCCTGCTGTGTATAAACAAGTTCAGCAAGCTTTATTTGTGTGGTACTTTTCTCCTGACCACTTACTAAGAGTGATTTTCTTTTCTCCTTCCCCTGGTGAAGTGGGGTCCTTGAAACCTGAGTAAATAAAGGCTGAGGAGGTAGTTTGTTTTGTAAAGTGCTTGCTTGCTGTACATGCACAGTGACCTGAGTTTGATACTCTGCACTCCTGTAAAAATAAATCTGGGCATGATGGCCTGCACCCGTAATCCCAGTGCTGGGGAGGCAGAGACAAGCAGCTGTCTGGGACTTGTGGGTCATTCAGCCTTGGCAAATCAGCAAATTCTAGGTTCAGTGAGTGGCTCTGTCTCAAAAATTAAAGTGAAGAGCAATTGAGGAAGACACCTGGCATCCACCTGTGGCCTTCACACACACACACACACACACACACACACACCAACTCTCATATCCATCATTCCTATTAACCCTCACCCAGTCAGTCCTTCAGCCAATGGCTCCCTAAACCCTCCCGTTCCTGTTGCTCTTGTGCAGCGTGTTAACTCGCCCAGAAAGCGTCCTCATTGACTACTCACACACACATCCTGCACCACAAGCATGGCAATGTGGCAGTCCTACTGGGCTTTTCAACTTTCTTCCCTTTCTTCCTTTGCTGTTTCCCTCATAATGTCACCAGGATTCCAGTTACTCTCTTAAGTCTTGGTGTTTCTCCCCACCCCCACCCCCACCCCACAGTTTCTTTGCATGCCCTGGGAGTCTGGCTTTTTCCATGGGAGCTTGGAAGCCTCTGCCTCTGATGTTCAGGGTACATATCTGGGTGTTCTGTACATCTCTTCAGAGTGAGACAAGCAGGCATTTTCTCCTCGCATCTCATCTCTGCATCTCCCATCAACGGTCCTTTGTTGGACAGAATTAAGTTCCCAGCAACGGTTTCCGGCATTGCTCCTTCTGGCTTCTGAGAATTAAAACAGTCAGCATGATCTGTTTCCAGCTATGATGGAGCGGATGATATCAGATTAATTCCCCACTGAGAACAACTATAACACTGGATTAAATACAAAGGCCAACTGTTGGAAGGCCCTGGAAAAAAACCAAAGCAGTAAGGGCCCCACAGAGGACAAAATCCTCAAGACACAAGAAATGCATTGACAAATGCCTAACATTCAAGGCACAGACCTCACAACACTATACATACCCTACAGATATAACACACATGCGTACTATACACACCCACTCATAACATAAGCACCCCACCACACCATACACACCCTATTCATAGCATACACACCCCACCATACCATGCATACCCCACAGACATAACACACACACACCATACACAGCCCACAACACCATGCATACCCCACCCATACAATACACACTCCACCATACCCATACCATACATACCACACACACCGCCCTATTTGAGTTCCTGTCCTGACTTCCTTCAGTATGAACAGTGATATGGAAGTATAAGCTAAATAAACCCTTTCCTCCCTAACTTGATTTTTGGTCATGGTGTTTCATTGCAGCAATAGAAACATTAACTAAGTCTCTCTCTCTCTCTCTCTCTCTCTCTCTCTCTCTCTCTCTCTCTCTCTCTCTCTGTCTCCCATCCATATATATCACACATAATATACATGTACCGACCACTAACACACAACACACACCATGCATACACACACATCACTCACACACATACCATGCTACTATACCGTCTACACACCACATATACATATACATATACATATACACCACACATATATACACACTGTACATACATACACACATACTGCAGACTTCTCAGTCATGTGTGTGCTGACTTGATATCACAGGGCAAGTTCCTCGACACTGAGAATGAGTGAGCGCCATGCACTTGGGAAGTATTTATAGACTCTGTGGAAGGAAAGGAAGGAAAGAGGATTTGGGGCCAGCCTCTGATGATGCTGCAGAGAGTTTTGGAGCTGGAGAAACCCTTTCTAAGTCGCCAAAGTCAGGGCCAGGTATTAGATGCTAAACAGAAAAAGAACTGTAGCTGCCCTGACCACAGGAAAGGGAAGAATTTTCTTCAGGAGAAAAAAAATCTCCAAAGAGAGCTTCCAAGAAACTGAGGTCTTGGGTCCTTCAGCCCTGGGGAATTTAAACTGTGACTCACAGCAGCATCATACCGAGGGCTCAAGGAGCTGGGTTTTGTTTGTTTTTGTTTTTGTTTTTGTTTGGGGGGGAATTGTTGTTGTTTCAAGACAGGGTTTCTCTGTGTAATAGCCCTGGCTGTCCTGGAACTCAATTTGTAGACCAGGCTGGCCTCAAACTCACAAAGATCCTCCTGCCTCTGCCTCCCAGGTGCTAGGATTAAGGGCATGCACCACCACACCTGGTTTGCTTGTTCACATCTTGATGGACCTGGCTCTCTCTTTCTTTACCTTTCTTCACTTTGGGCCTCCAGACTGTGGGGTGGTCCCACCCATACTCAGGCTAGATCTACCCTTCTCAGTTAATCCTCTCACAAAATGCCCTTGAAGACACACCCAGAAGTGTGTCTCCTAGGAGGATTCTAAATCCAGTCTAGCTGATAACAGAACTTAACCATCACAGCAAATAATCAGTTCTTAACCATATCAGATAATACTTCTCCAGCCTTCCAGAAAAGAAAAAAAAAAAAAGAAGAAGAAGAAGAACTTTAATCCTCCCCTAAAAGGAAGATGACATCATCCCGGCTCTGGGATTGTTTATGCACAATGTCTAACACTCAGTTTCAAAGCTACCAGACATACCAAAAGAAAGCAATAAGTGGAAAATAGAAACAGAGGAGGTGGGAAAAGATAAGTTAGAAAGAGACAGAGACGGTGTACACTAGCGTTGGCATGGGGACCTTAAATAACTATGATCAAGAGCGCGAGAAAACGAAGAGAAAGACAGGGAGTTTCTTCCCAGCAATGAAATCCGTAAGAGTAAAGTAGGACTCCCAGAAGTAAAAATTAGAACAGAAATTAAGGACTCTGGAGATTAAAATTCAGTCATTGACACCTGAAGGCAGGAAAGCAGCTCAGAAAAGAGGAGGGTAAAAATGTCCATAATGAAGTGTCACAGAAGGAGAACCATGTTTGTTTTTTAATTTAACAGACAAATGAGAAACAGGAAAGGGCGTCTAAAATAAACTGCAGGTCTACATGGGGACCCAAGCGAAAATGGAAAAGAAACAATCGTAAACACAAAAAGTGATGGGGAGCGTTGCTCGGAACTGACAGGTTTAAGAAGCATGGGGTGGCTGAAGAGTTGAGTTGAGCCCTTCCTTGTGCCCACTAATGTCCCTGGGCGGCCATGGGGCTGTGTCACCACCAGGTGAGGCTGAGGTTAAGTCCTGGTCCTACAGGTCTCAGCCCAGATGGGACGGATCAAAAGCCTTGGCTACAAATGTTTTGCTGTATTCCTTCTCGGACCCGTGCTTATCATATTCATTCTTAATGTTCACCTGGGAAATCTCCTCCAGGACAATGCGAACCCTGGAGGGAATGAGAAGGTCCAGAGAAACATATTCTGCCAGACTCTAGCAGCTAGAGGGAAGATGCCTGGCGCCTTGGGTAGGTGCGAGACAGGAACTGTGACCCGGTGACAAACGAAAGAGCGGTAGAGAGAAGAAAGTTCCAGAGAAGACAGAGCCACAGGCACTGAAGCCTCCCAATGTGCTTGATTTGTTTGTGTGTGTATTCTGACAGCTGGTCTTGTACTCAGGGAGACTCAGCTCCTTCAGCTTCTGGCCTCCTTCAGCCCCAGAACTCCACCATGGCCCTGCTCTGCCACATTGTGGGTTAATAGGTCTTCTGAGCTGGCCAGGGGCCCACCCTCCATCACTAACACAGTGTCTTTGGGAACATGTGTCCAGGTTTCAACGGTGCACTTACAAATGACCTCAGAACACAATTCACTCCCACTTAGCATCTGCCTGTACATGAGAAGTTAAATAATAGCAGCAGACTGTGGCCTCATCGTGAGGCCAAAGGAGCATGGGAAACCACAGGGCCCAGAATTCTAAAGAGGTGTATTCTTGCAGGTGGAGTGGGGTTTTCCTGGATGGATTGGGCCAGTTCTGAAGCACAGACCAGCCTCTGATAGACCCAGCAAAGGAAGACAAAAAAAAAAAAAAAAGCAATGGAGATACATGGACAAATGTGTAGGGAGGGGCAAGGAGTTTTGGAATCACCTTCAAGCTACAGAACACTGTCATTAGATATTCAAAAAAATATACATGAGAGACTGGGAGACAGCTCAATGGGTAAGACACTTGCTGGGCAAGCATGAAGAACTGAATTCAAATCCCCAACACTCATATAAAAAGCTGAGTGTGGCCATGCACCTGTCACCCCAGCACTTGCAGGCTACCAGCCAAGCTGCAGCTTCAGTGAGAGACCCTGTCTCAAAGGGAAGGAATAATAGAGGGCGCCCAATGTGTACCTGCACCACACACACACACACACACACCCCTACACACGCAAAACACACATATAAAACATACTTGAATAACACATGAGCAACAGCAATCTTTGCATTGTACTCTAATTGATCCCTAATACACTTCTTGTTTTGGTTTCTAATGAGATCATGGGGAAAGGAGCTCCGATTGTACCTGGAATTCCCTGAAATTCTCTGGGAAGCAGTCTGTTTTGCTGGTGTGGAGGCTCCTGCTCCGTCTGCCAGGCCGTTCTCCACGCGTGCTCAGGAGCTTGGCTCTTTATGCCTGCTCACCACAGCCCAGCCTTCTGTTTAGGTTAGTCAGGCTCCAGGAACATTTATGAGACCCAGTTAGGTGCCGGGCCCCATGATACATACCGAGGTGAGAGCTCGCATGAGAGGCAGCCCACTTTTGAGCTTCAGGGAAGAGAAAGGAGGCTCAGGAGAGCAGCACCGTGTCGGGTGGGTATCAGAGCCAAGGCTTCCAGGGAAGGGGGCGGCCTAGAGAAGAAGGAAGCCAAGAGCTTCGCTGAGGGGAAGGACACCCCAATTTACGACGCTCAGGAGCGTGTGGGTCGGCTCTCCTGCACGTTGTTTCCGTCACCACACACCAGGAAGTGACACAGTGTAGTTAAGAACCCGAGCTGGGAGTGGCGCAGGCCGGGCCGCTTCTAGTTCCTCAACCTGGAAGTTGTGTTTTTGTTCCCATGCTGGCCAGATTGATCCGGAAGTTGTGTTGTAGTTCCCATGCTGGCCAGATTGATCTGGAAGTTGTGTTTTTGTTCCCATGCTGGCCAGATTGATCCGGAAGTTGTGTTGTAGTTCCCATGCTGGCCAGATTGATCCGGAAGTTGTGTTGTAGTTCCCATGCTGGCCAGATTGATCTGGAAGTTGTGGTTTTGTTCCCATGCTGGCCAGATTGGACAGTGCTTTCTAAGTCTCATCTGGAAGATCAAGGGGACAGGAAGCTGTTCCTGAAATGTGGCAGGTGAGTTTCTGTGTCATTTCCTTTTCTGTTGTTGTGATAAAACACCATGACCAAGAGTAACTTGCCCAAGAGTTAGTTTTGGCTTAGAGTTCCAGAGAGAGAGTCCATAATGGAGCAGCTGCCCAGAGCAGGAAGCTCTGTACACAGGAGGCAGAGACAGAGAACAGGAAGTGGGGTGAGGCTATAAACCCTCAAAGTCCACTCTCCCCCACTCCCACCCCTGGTGATAGACTTCTTGGGCAAGACTCCAGTCCTAAAAGTCCCAGAACTTCCCCAAACAGCACCACCCCCTGGGTGTCAAGTGTCCAAATCCATGAGCCTATGAGAGGCGTTTCTCACTCCAACCACAACAGTTCCCATGTAGGGTTAAGGCTGTGGCCTTCTTTGCCTTCTGTTGCTGTAATGAGCACCATGACCAAAGCCAGTTGAGGAGGGAAGAGTTTATTTGACGTACAGGCTCCCATTACAATCAGTCATTGAGAGAAGTAAGGGCAGGAACACAATCAAAAGCAGAGGCAGACATTGTCGTAGAGGGGCAATGCTCACTGGCTTGCTCCCCATGGCTTCCTCGGCCTGCTTTCTTATACAACCCAGCACTGCCAGGGTTATACTGCCCAGAGGTGGTGCCACCCACAGTGGAACAAGCCCTCCCACATCAACCATTAATCAGGAAGATGCCTTACAGACAGGCCCACGGGCAAATCTGGTGGAGACAACTCCTTAATTGAGGTTTCCAGCATAGAGTGTGACACCTCAAACCTCGGTCAGTGCCACACCAACTAAGAGGAATCAAGAGAAATTGACAATACTATGACATAGCTCATCTGAGCTGCCGTGGGGGGTTAATCTTCATGCTCAGCTTGACTGGATTTAGAATAGTCTAAGAGAGTGGTAAATACTCTTCTGGTTGCTTCCAGAGAGGATTATCTGGAGGAAAGACCCAGCCTGAAGGTCAACATCACCATCCCATTGGTGGAGGTCCCCATGTAATTTAAAAGGTAGGGGTGAGAGAAAAAGCCAGCCCAGCCAGAGCTAGCATTCCCCACTTCCCATTATAACCAACCATGCAGTGGGGTGCTCTACCAGGCCTTCATGACACAATGGACCGACTCTTCTGAAACCATGACTAAAATAAGTGCTTCCCGTTTTAGGTTGTGTGTGTCGGGTATTTCAGTCACACTGAGGGACAGCTGACTGACATGGCTACCAAGGTACAGTACCATGGACTGAAGTCCACCATCAAGGTGCCAACTCCTTTAGTTCCTACTGCAGATTGTCAACGTACTGCTATGGCAGAAGCAGCATGTCTCTGCCAGTAGACGTGTAAGGTCTGAGAACCTGTATATTTTGCATCTCTCTATGTAGCTCACATGTAGGTGGAGTATTTCATCGGGACTGCAATAAGTTCTATTCTGCCAGCCACTTCCCAAATAACCACTCAGAGACTTATTATTAATTATAAATGCTCAGCCAGTAGCTCAGGCTTATTACTAACTAGCTCTTACAGCTTAAATGAACCCATTTCTATTCATCTATGTGAATGAATGAATGTGAGCTTTTTCCTCTCCTGCATGTCCTGCTTCCTTTCTGTCTGGCTGGTGACTCCTCTGACTCTGCCCTTCTTCCCAGCATTCTCTCTGCCCCTAAAATCCTGCCTAGCCATTGGCCAATCAGCTTTTTATTAACAATGAGAATAATAAATATTTGCAGTGTACAAAGATTGTTCCACAGCATTTCCCTCTCTTTGTCTAATTTAAAAGGAAGGTTTTAATTTTAACATAGTAAAATTATATACAGCAAAAACAGTTATCAAGTAAGAATTACATTTACAATATCCAGTCCATTTGTATTTGGCAAAACTAGAGAAAATATTATTTATCTTCATGAGTCTAAAGTTTTATACCTAATTTACCTTTAATTATAACTAAGGAAAACTTTGACTACGACTATCTAGTCTTCCACTCCATCAAAGACCCCAGAAGGGTGAAATGTTACCTAATGACAGGGACATCTATTTGCCTGGACAGTCACCCAAAGTTCTTCTGTAACGTTGGGGCATCCATCTTTGACCTATAGGCCTAGTATATCTGAAAGACTTTTCCAAGAAGCAGGAAATTTTGAAGAACTGTCCTACCTTGTCTTGGTAAAGTTTGGCAGGCATGTTTTTTGCATCCTGTTGGTCCAGTTTGGACTATACTGTCAGTAATTGAGGCAAGGGCAGTTTCTTGCCCAAATGGCTCACTTTTGCCATAAAGAAAGCAAACTCCATATGGAGGGTCTTCGATGCCCATCATCTTCTCTGAAGTAATTTGGTTCTGCCAAGAGCAGATGTGTCTCACTGTCAAGAAAAGTCTTATGCTATTAAAACGTTTTAAATGCCATATTCTATAGGTCTTTAAAGTGCTTGAAGACTATCTAAATATATCTGTTTAACCTTGAAAATATACTTAATATGGCTACAAGTTTGACTATTATAGATGACTAACTACTAACCTATATTTCTTAATTATATATTATATTTTTAAATGAGCTATATAAGCACAATACTCCAAGCAAGAGTAGAGACATACATACAGTATAAAAAATAACTTTAAATCTGTATCAATAAACCAAAATCTATACCAATGTAAACATATTTTGAGATTAATAGTTGTTTTTTGGATTAAAGTAGATTCAATAATCTACCCCTTTTTCCTATCATTCCTATATCATATCCCCCCTTTTTCTTTAGAAAGAGATCTTTGAATTTAACTCTTTTATTTAGCCTTTTTTTTACTAAGATCAATAACAATTTGCAACCAATCCCCCTTAAATGATAATAAACATCCATAATCCATCCTTTGGGAATGTGGGCATCATTCTCTAGACTACTTCCTGTTTTTTGGATGTGTTGGTATCTTTAGGAGACCCTGAGAAAATTTAGGATAATGGTTAAGTCTTGACTGGAGTAGTTTGTTATGCTGACCATCTCAGCCAGCAGCCTTGAAACTGTTCTGGATGTAGAACTCTGAGGAAACTGCACAGAAGCATTTTGAGATGCTGGATCACCTAGGCCATTGTTTTCATTGGTGTCTGATCCCCTTGTTCTGAAAATACATAAACTTTTAAAGGTAGCATACATATCTGTATTAGTACAAGTATAGACTAGACATTGTACACAAGTTAGCCAAAGATGATTTTTTGCTTTATGTTTGAGCAGGTAAATGATATGTTATATATTATGTAATTTTTTAGGTTTATTTCTTTATGCCTGTAGTCAGGATTTTCAGGGGTTCTTCCCTGATCAAACTTGATCCTCTTTAACCTGGAATGAATCCACAGCCTCTCATTTCCTGTGGAAATAAAAGCATAACCTCTCTCCCAAAGCAACACACCTTTTGACTTCCATTTTGAAGTCAAGATCTTTTTAAAATATATAGGTTGGTTTAATCTAGCAGTTTCCATAATCCAATGTTTCTTAACAGTTATCACTCATTCATTAACAGTTAAAAAATTTAAAGACAACACAATAACATGTAGGATCCAGACTCTGTGTTTACATGGCTCTTTTCTTTTATGTTACTTTATTCTCTTTTTTAAGGACATTAAAACTATTTTTCATAGCTGTCTATATCCTTTTTTTCTCTCCCAAGCCTTTGTACATTTTTAAATACACTGTAACCTGTTTAGAGTTTTTTTGGTTTTTCGTTTTTCCAATCTGGATCTGTCTTTACTGAGCATCTGTAATGTTTTCAGTCCACATGAGCAAAATTCCAAACCCACCATGCAGCAGGATGTTGGAATTTGCACTGGCAGCTCAAGCCCACACACAGGGGCTGGGAGATGCTTCTATACTGTGGCCCATGTGAGAGATTGCAGGAACCTGCCATGTGGCTTAGCTCATGGTGTGCTGGCAGCTGCCAGGAGATGTATCTCTGTATTTCGGCCAGCATGAGAGATATGAGACTAGGAAGCTGCATTTGGCTCCATTTTTGTGTGTTTAGAACCTTTTTAAAGCTTTCTCAGGTCTTATGTGGGTGTAGGTGCTAAACATTTGGGTGCCATTTGTAGGCAAAAGTTGTTCATCAAGACTACAATAAGCTCTATTCTGCCAGCCACTTCCCAAATAACCACTCAGAGACTTATTAATTATAAATGCTCAGCCAATAGCTCAGACTTATTACTAACTAGCACTTACAACTTAAATTAACTCATTTCTATTCATCTATGTACTGCTGCAAGGCTTTTACCTTTCCTGCCTGACTGGAGACTCCTCTGACTCTGCCCTTCTTCCCAGTATTCTCTCTGCCCCAAAACTCTGCCTAGCTATTGGCCAATCAGCTTTTTATTAACAATGGGAGCAATACATATTTATAGTGTACAAAGACTGTTCCACAGCACTCACATTCACTGAGGTGTGTGTGTGTGTGTGTGTGTGTGTGTGTGTGTGTGTGTGTAGACATCCATGATAAGATGCAATATTTGCATTATGCTAACCCATAGCTTCTTTTTAAAAGCCTTTGTTGTGAGGTTGTAAACTGATTGTGGGCACTGTAAAACACTTAAGAATGGGAAAAGATTTCTGAACATGAAACAGTCCAACATGGAGTTAAAATCAAACAAGTGTGAGGTGTTTCTAGTGCTACTCAGCCATGTTGTGTCACATGACCTCACTGCACCCTTCGCTTTGAACACACAACATGGACACACACATGCAGCCTGAAGCACCTCTGCTCAGATTTGAGACTGTTGTATGCTACAAACTGCACTGTTTGTGTTATATGTTCAGTTTTCTGCTCGTGTAGAAAAATAAGGGTTTAATGATACACAAAACAAAGACTTATATGTTCTTTGCCCTCATTAACACGTAACAGGGATGTACTAGCCCACCATAGCAGTAACCTCACTGCTTGGTATGTATCATATTTTATAGACCAGAAGTTTGGGTGGGGCTCTTCTGTTCTCCATGTTATCAACAGACGCCAAGTGGTGCTATTCACAGAAAGATGAGCTAGTCTGGGGTGCTCGAGATAACTTATTGTTGTCTGGTGGGATGGTCAGAAAGCCTGTCTCAGCCAGGGACTGCCAACAGGAGCATCCCTATGTCACCTGTCCTGGTTCCAAGGCACAGGAAGTAGAAGCTCCAAGGGTTCTTCATACTAGCCTTTATAGTTCCAGAACAATGGTTTTTGCTCCATTCTGTCAGTCAAGAATGGTACTAAGCCCATCCCAAGTTCAAAGGCAGTGAGTTAGTCTAACTTGGTAGCAATAGCAGACACTCTGGAGCACATGCCCAGGGAACTTGACCGATGTTGCCCACTGTTGGTGAACCACCAGGACATTCCTGCTGCACATGGTGCATATGTGGCATCCATGAGCACTCTAACACACTGGTCTATCTCATGTTACCTGTGGGACACTCAATAGCTTTCAACTTTGAGTTTGTAGTATCCTTGCATAGTCTCTGCATATGAAAACCCATCTGTGTCTTAAGTAAATGCATCAACCAGTAAGTGAAAAAGGACCATCTGCCTCCTGTGCTGAACAATCATGTCACCCAAAGGGAAGCCATGACAACTGCCCTGTCTTCCGAACACCTGATACACTACCTGACACTCAGACATACACAATTATAAACTTGGCCCCTCTGATCTAGCTATAACTGAGCATATTACTGCGGCCTCTACAGGGTAAGGTGCACATTTTCATGATTGATTAGAATTAATACCTGAGTGGTGTGTAGTTGAGGATGAAGGACAGAATTAGTGCCAGCTACCACTGAGGACACCAAGAGAAAGGAAGAATTGAAAACCAGCCTGAGTGATGATGACAACGAAGTACTAGTTGTTCAGAGCTGGGCCAGGCATGGTGGTGCACACTTTTAATCCCAGCACTCGGGAGGCAGAGGCAGGCGGATCTCTGAGTTTGAGGCCAGCCTGATCTACAGAGTGAGTTCCAGGACAGCCAAGGCTGTTACACAAATAAACCCTGTCTCAAAACAAACAAACAAACAAAAAGTTCAGTGCTGTGGCTTTTCAGAGGACGCCACTTTCGTGGACACCTGTAAGGCGGGGACAAGGGCAACTCACTGCTGCTATTCATCAGCTATTCATCAAATAGCAAAGAGCAACCACAAAGCAAATGTAGCAGCATGAGGTTCAAATGAGAGCGCTTCAGAAGGACTTGGCCACAGAAAATCAGTACTTACTGTCCCAGTGACTATCAGCAGAGACCCAGGTGCTGTGTGACTATTTTGAGTCTAATCTAATTCCACACTTGGATTCATTGTGATGTTATAAGGAGTGATACCAGCTGGGGTCTGGGTGTTCAGGCTGGTGCTACAAGGTCCCTGGCAGGTTCTGTAGGAGGCAGAACAGGCAGGGTGCAGTCCTGGCCTCTCGCAGCCTGCAAGTCCAACGCTCAGAAGCAAGCAGCTCACAGCAACCCCAACGGAGCTCATTAAATCAAGCCTCAGCGTCTTTCTTTTGCTGCAGAGACAAAATATTTGGAAAGCCCACAGCAAGGAACTTGCTAGAGACTTGGAGCATTGTCCTCCCTCGCCTCATGCTTCAGGAAAGAAGAGATGAAATGGTTTGTCCCAACTGGGTAACCCCTTCTTCACATGGGCCTGTGGTATCTTCCAGGGAACACAAAGAGACCGCAGGCCCCTAGCCTCCTGCACAGGCGCTTCCCAACAGGATCCTGTGTTCCAGTAAGCTCATACTTCTGGCTCCCAGGGCAGGTCCCGGTTGCCTGTGGGAAGTTTTTCCAGAATAAATTAAAGGTATATAACTTGGCTTGAAGGGGTAGCTGTGACCAGAGGCCAGCAGAACAAAGCACCCCAGCTTTCACAAGCCTGGATGGAGGAATAAGCCCTACAGACTCCACCAGCCAGTGCCCAACAGGCAGCTGCCGGCCATGCCAGCCAGACTCCTTGAAATGTCATTTTTCCCCAAATGCACCAAATGACAAACAAGCCAGGGTGGGTGCTGGTCTATGAACCAGACAGAGGTCACTGAGGGTGCAGCCACTGAGGCCAGCGGGGCTGTGAAGACAAAGGCTGCATGGAGACTGAGCTCCTCTCCAAACCTAGAGAATCTTGGGCTGCACTGCAATGTCAGACATGGACACTGATCTCTTGTCAACCCTTCTCCAGTCAGACTGGGCACTGCAACCAATGTGTGGGCTGTGAATGCAGCCAGCTCTGCCTGGGTCTGTGGAGTAGTAAACCACGCCTCCCCAGCATGGATGCCACCCTCCCTGGTTAGCTGTTCCTCCCAGCCTGGGCTCAGATGCAATGACGCATTGATGCTGACATGTTTAAGATGTTGGACTGCTCAGGAGACCCAGCCTTGCAAACTGTCTAGTGGCACAATGATTGGGGGTCATCATTTCCAGACTTTCTGGGTATGGACCAGTTGGGTCTGGGCTGTGGAAGGTGACAGTGGGGAGGGCGGGGAGGGAACAGAGAACTTTGCCTGGCAGCAGCATTTCCCTTCCTGGGAAAAGAGGCAAAGCCCAAGCTAGCCAGTTGATCTCTCTTTTGCCATCTCTAATTCGTCACTGGTGTAGATCAAAGCAGAGCTCCTGCGGAGGGATTTCATTTGTCACTAAGTGGAGGCAGATGTGTCTTCGATTCACCTACTCTGTGGACCTCTGTGCAGCCTAGTGTACACCTGGCACTGGGGTCTCTGCTCTCACTCCCTGGGGGCCAGGGACACATTTTCCCTACTTGGGAACGTCACCTTGGCTCCTCAGTATTCCTCTGACCCTCATTCCTCCAGAGGGCAGGACCTAGGAGGAAAAGTGGAACTTCCCTGAGCCTGGACAGACAGACTGCCCGCTGCCCTGTCCCCACTTCCCAGAGGCAGTTCTAAAGAGGAGAGCTGTACCCTCTGTCCTGGTGGGGGGGGGGGGGCGGGACATGACACATACTGGTACTCCAAACCTACCAGCTCCCATCCTGGGAGGCGGGGTGGGAAGCCAGCATGACCCCCAAGGGGAAGCTTAATGCTGGTCCATGTAGCAGCACTCTGTGTGAGGTTTACAGAGGCTAGTGGCTGATTCTTCCCTCGGTGACCCTGAAGCTCTTGGTGCTGTCTCTGCCTTGAGGACACTGACTGAACCAAGTTTGTCCTCCCTCATCCCTTGCTTCTATCGCTCTTTCTCAACGAAAACCTCTCCATATTTTGTTTTTCATTCTTTGAATTCTTACTTCAGGGAGACCATTACTGAGACCCCCATCCCCAAGCCAGATCCATGGATGTCAATGGATTCAGGGTGCTATGACCCAGATGAGCACAGATAATGGCAGCAGAGAGGCAGGGACAGGAAGCGTGTCTGCATCTGCAGCCATGCAGGGTTAAGCTTGGCCATTTATTGAGAAAAACTTAGACTAGATCAATGCGACATCGTAATAGTAATTTAATGGTAATGAACGCAACATGAACCATTAAGAAATGTTCTCGGGCCAGGGGTTATTAATACATATAAAACTTGTTGTCCGCCAGGAACTAGTTCCAGCAGCCTGCACACGCGAGCTTGCACGGTCACCACACAACAGTCCTATGAGGCTGGCACCCTAGGCTTGCTATCCTGCTCTCAATCTGGCTGCCAGCGGAAGGTCTGAGAGATCCCCAGGGGTCTGAGAACTCCTGAGCTATTCAGAGTATCTTGACGTGGCTTGGCACAGCAAGGGTGTGACATCCTGACTTACCTGTGCTGCACACCTGCAACTACACACCATATCCAGACAACCATACACACACGAGAAAGGAAAAATTAATGCACAGTATACCATAAATATATACAACTTCTATGTTTTTAATGTATCTGTTAAAAATAAATTTTAAATAACTTTTCAAAATTTGAGAACTTAAAAAAAATATTTACACAGCATTTATTGAAAAGACATTTGGGGCTGGAGAGATGGCTCAGCAGTTAAGAGCACTCACTGGCTGTGCTTCCTGAAGATATGGGTTCAAATCCTAGCGCCCACATGGCAGCTCACAACCATCTGTAGTTCTAGCTTAAGGGGATCCAACACCCTTATGTAGATATACATGCAGGCAAAACACCAATTCACATAAGATGAAGATAAATACATCATAAAAAAAATGAAAGAAGCATGGCAAGATTTTGGTAAGCATTCCAAGTCCTTGCCTTATTCTCCTCTCTGTAGCTCTGTAATAATTTTGAAAACCAGCAGGCTACCAGCTACTCAAGTGGACCAAACAGAAATCTTTTAAAGCCCCATCCTTAGACCTATCTGGTGACTCCCTGCCCCACTTACAAGACTTTTATTTGGGGGTAGGAGACACTGGAGACCACACCCAGGGCCTCCAGCATGTTAGGCAACTGATCTTCCACTGAGCTATAACCCAGTTCCAGGCTTGTCTTTATCTGACCCAAGGCTCACCAGACATTCCTGCCCGCCCACCCCCACCCCCAGGATAAGCAATCAGCTGCAGCAGCTGTCCAGACATCACAGATGCCTAAAGCAATGCAAACAGTGAAGGCAGACCATAGGCCAACACCAAAAATGGTTAGAAGCAAAAGTAGGCAAGGAGGTGCCAAGAGGGAATCTGAGGCACTCTGAAGGGGGGCCGTGCATGCTAGGCTGACCCAGAAGCAGCTTGCAGCCTCACCTCCTGACCTTGAACCTGTGCACAAGCAATGCAGAAAGACCAAGTCAGAAGAGGCGCTGGCTGCAAACTGAAGCCATACCCTGGTATGATGCAGAAGCCCTTGGCAGGGACTGGGACCCTAGTTCGCTTTCTGTGATCAACATCATGACCAAAAGCAAGGAGGAAAGGGCTTATTGAGCATATGCATCCCATCAGAGTCCATCTCCAAGGGAGCTCCAGGTAGCAACTCAAGCAGGAGTAGAGGCAGAAACCATGGAGGAAACCTGCCTTCTAGTTTGTTCTCCGAGGCTGGCTCAGCTTGAGGTCAGAGGAACTCTGTGTGACCTGGGAAGATGACCGTTTGGGAGCAGTACGGGTGGGTGAGAGTGGAGGGAAGAGGTGGGTGGGTTTTCCCTGTTTGGGGCCTCTAAACAAAGAGACACCTGAAAGAAAGATACCGGCAGAGAGGGCACTATCCCCGACTACCCCCCCCACACATAAACATGATCAGGGATCTCAGCTTGATTATATATATGTGTATGTGTGTGTGTGTGTGTGTGTGTGTGTGTGTGTATATCAGGATCGCCTACCCAGGGGTGGCACCACCCACAATGTGCTGGGCCTTCCTCTATCGATTACCTATCAAGAAAATGACCCACAGGCTTGTCCACACAAGTCAGTCTGATAGAGACAATTACTCATCTGAGTTTCCCTCTTTGCAGATAACTCTAGTTTGTGTCATCAAGTTGAACTATCTAACACAACTGGGAATCTTATCTGTTTTAGACATTTTAAATATCTCTGTCCAGGGATTAATATACAGAATGCATAAGAAAGCTAATATATACCAAGAAAAAGAAGTAATGGCCAGTGAGATGGCTCAGCAGGTGAAGGTGACTGTTATCAAGCCTGACAACCTGAGTTCAATACCCAGGACCTACCAGATGGAATGAGAGAACCAGCTCCTGCAAGCTGACCTCTGACACCCACACGTACACACGGCACATGTGGCTCCCCCACCCACACTTACATAAGATAAATAAAAATGTAATTTAAAAATGTTTAAATAAGTAAATAATCTAACTATAAAATGGATAATTGATGTGAACAGACATAATTTTTAAAAAAAAAATGGAAAGCAGTGTAGACTGTAGCCAGTGTAGACTGAGCAGACTCCATGGTGTCAGGGAAGTGCTGGCTAATAATGAGTTTGACATGTCTCCCTGTCCTGAAAGAAAAACTTGTTAGCACATTTTGATAATTTGGGGGGTGGGGGGAAGTGAACTTAACCTCCCAGACTGTATCCAACCCATAGAGTATGCTGTCATTTTGTTCATACAAATGGTCAATGAGCAATTGCAGACACAAAAGAGAAAATCCCAGCCCAGAAATAGGATGGATAATGGGCTAGCTGTAAGTGGAGACTTCACACCTGAAAAAAACTCAGTGGGTAAGCGCTGAAACAGGATGGGTGGACAAAGGGAGGGCATGTAGACTTTAGGCTACAACTAAGTTGTTAGACATGATCATCCTGTTAGGCATTATCATCCTGTCTTAACACTCCGAAGATGTCCACAGGAAGACAGTCCCAAAGGCTCTCAGGACTTGTGTAAATAAAGGAAAAGACCTGTCATTTATGCTATTGGTGCCTCAGAAGGATGAAGGTGGAGATGATGTGGAGAAATCTTTACAAGAAATATGGATGGAACTTTTAAAAAATGTGGCAAAAGACATAAGCTTACAGATCCAAGAGTCTGAGGCAACCCCAAACAGGCCCAAAGAAGTTCAAGTTAAGACACAGCAGGACCTGAAGACCTGGTAAGAGAAACAGTATCCCATGTAAATGGGAAAACAATTCAAACGAGTTGTACCCGGGGGCTGGAGAGATGGCTGGTGAGTGGTTAAGAGCACTGGCTGCTCTTTCGGGGGACCCAGGTTCAGTTCCCTGCACCCACTTGGTGGCTTATAAACATTTACAGCTTCATTCCAGGGGATCCAAAGCCCTCTTATGCACTCATGCAGTTCACAAGTGATGCACATACATGCATGCAAGCAAACACCCACGCACATAAAACACACTCTTAAAAACATTAACAAAATAAAATCCATCATACTAGAGATGCATGGCTAACAGAAATAGAGATGGCTAATTAAAAAAGGGAAAGACACTTTGAGAATGGGAGTGAGCTAGTGAAGTGGGAAAAACTGCAATCAAAATTGTTGGGCTCCTGAGTCTCTGAGTCGGCATAGCCCATGTGCATGGCACCTGCCTTCTCTCTGGCCGGTACAGCACAGGCTTTTCTTGCACACGCTCTGTTGCATGAAGCCCTGGTGAGCAGGGTCTCTAGTCCTTTTGTCAAGAGGCTCCTTTCGTATATTAATCTGATATCTCCACACCCCTGTTCTCCAGCCTCATGAAGACACTTCTCACATGAAGAAAAGACAGAGCTCATGGTTAGCAGACATAACCTTGAACACTAAGCGTTCATGGTCAGCAGATACAACCTTGAACAGCTAAAGGAGATTCTCAAATAGCAAATGGTTAAGGAGGATTCTTGGCGTATCTGGGAAGGACAGAGATTAAAAAAAAAAACCAAGATGAGTACGGCAGGCTGCTTTCCTGGGTTTTCTAAAGTGTGCTTGTTTAAAGCAAAGATTATAATGTCTTTAATATTGTTCTAAGTACACACAGAGGAAATATTTAAGGCAATTTTATTATAAACAAGAAAGGGTGAAGAAATATAAAAGAAAATGAGGTTGCTACACTATGCTCAACCTGGTGCAGTAATAATATGAGTAGACTACAATAAATTATGCATGTGTGTATAACACAAAGAGGTATAGTCATAACACTATGAACATCAAAATAGAATTCCAACAGAATTCAAGTCTGCAGTCAAACAGGGGCAGGGGAACCAAAACAAAGGTCCAAACAAAACAACAGTCAACGCAGGTCCACACATGTCCACAATAACATTACAGGTCCATGATCTACTGATAGGCTATTTTCAGAACAGCAGAACTAAAGAGGTGGAGGACAGACACGTGTTTGCCCTGGGGTGGGGATGAGGAGAACGGTCATAGGTGATGGAGTACTCTGCATCCTGCCTGCAGTGATGATCACACATGTACACATGTGAGAACCCAACACTGATGTGCAACATGGTGTACCAAGGCCAACCTCCTGGCTTCAATACTATACTGTTGTGGCCAAGTGGACACCTGGTGCCTGGGGTCTCCAGGTGCTATCCTGCAACTTCATGTCAACCAATCGTCACTTCAAAATAAAAAATAAAAAAAGGATTAAGGCTGCCTGACTCTGCCTAGTTCCTAATGGACTATTATCTGATATCACAGGGGTGTGGTGGCACATGCCTATGATCCCAGCCCTTTTGAGGTTGAGATAAATAGGAGGGTTGAGAGCTTGAGGTCACCTTGGGTTACAGAGACCCTCCCAAAAGTAAAGCTGAGGCATCTGGTAGGAACCAGCCATGGCCTCTTCTTCTCCTCCTCCCCACTTGCTCACTACAAATTCGACATTTACAAAAGTACTATCATTTTAAAATCTCTAGCGGCTTCATTTTTCTAAGGAGATACAGACTATTGTTGACATAAACTGTTCCTTTTTCCTGTGGACCAGTAGTGGTAAAGTAAGAATTTGTGGAGCCTGAATGTAGTTAAGTGATGGGAAATGATGGACGAGTCTTCTCTACAGCCATGCAAGGAAAGGTCGCTTTCTTTGGGGAAACATTTCTCCTGCGCTTCAGCGTCACAGTTCATGCCTGGTGTTTTCATCTCCTTTCTATTGCTGTGATAAAATACTCTGACCAAAAGCTACTTGGGTGCAGGGTGCAGGGTGGCATTTGTTTTATACTTCTAGATCCATCATTGAGGGAAGCCAGGGTAGGAACCCAAGCATGAACCATGAAGGAATGCTGCTTACTGGCTCATACTTAGCTAGTTTTTCTATACAGCCTAGGTTCACCAGCCCAGGGGATGGTGAACTGGGGCCTCTTACATCAGTAAATAATCAAGACAATCCCCCACAGACATGCCCACAGGCCAATCTGATCTGGGAAATTCCTCAGTCAAGAGTTTCCTCTCAGATGATTCTAGGCTATGTCAAGTTGACCGGTAAAGCTAAATAATCAAGACAATCCCCCACAGGCATGCCCACAGGCCAGTCTGATCTGGGAAATTCCTCAGTCAAGAGTTTCCTCTCAGATGGTTCTAGGCTATGTCAAGTTGACTGGTAAAGCTACTAGAGCACCTGAGTACCATCTGGCTTTCTTAGGTGTAGAGAGTTTTCTTCCAACAGCTATCTCCAAGAAAAGTGCCTCGGATCAGAGGAGTGAGGGAAGGCCGCAAGCCTGAGAGTCCTTGTACCATGAGGGAAAGACAGAGCAGGGAGCCTGGATTAGGTTGGTGCTACCTCACAGCAATGCTATGGACAGAAGATTCCAGAAGGTCCCAGCACTGAAACGATATATTCTATGGGGGTGTAGCAGCTAAAAAAAATTTTCTCTTCTGCTAAGAATGCTAGCTTCAACTCTCGCTTTTCAGCTTATGGATGAATTCTCCAACATGCCTGTGCCTCAGTTTCCCAAACTGTTAATTGAGAACAATAGTAATTTTTTGTGAGCTAGGGACTGTAGACGGAAGTTTTCCTGTGTCCTGCAGCTGTTCAGTCCCAAATAAACACACAGAGACTTATATTAATTACAAGCTATTTGCTCCATGGCCCAAGCTTATTACTAACTAGTTCACTCATCTTAAATTAACCCATTTCTGTTCATCTATGTTTTGCCACATGACTGTAGCATTACCAGTCTGTTGGCATGTTGCTCCCTCGTCAGCAGGCTGGTGTCTGTACTGACTCTGCCCTCTTCTCCCTGTATTTCTCTTGGATTTCCCACCTAGCTCTTATCCTGCCTTATCATAGGCCAAAATAGCTTCTTTATTAACCAATAGTAGCAACACATATTCACAGCATACAGAAAAACCATCCCACAGCAAGGGTTACAACTCAGAGATAGTCTGATTAGTTCATGTGGAAGGCCATAAAGAAGATCCCAGCTCTGGAAACAACACACACACACACACACACACACACACACACACACACACACACACGCTTCCTAGAGCACTCAGAAGAATGCCTTAACACTATGTTAAGGTTTTCTATTTTATTATCTATCCAGTATACAGTTAATGTCTTCCAAGAGGGCAAAGAGGAGAAGAACTCTGTATAACCTGGGAAGATGCCAGCTTGGGGGCAAGAGGGGTGAGGGTGGAAGGAAGCAGGGGTGGGTGGGTTCTGCTTCTGTTTGCAGCCTCTGCGACAAAGAGACACTTGAAAGACACCAGTGGCCAGTGGCAAGGGCACTATCTTTTTTTTTCTCTTCATATATTAATATGCTTGGGGATCTAAAGGAAGCAGGCCACTTCAGCCTGCAGGCTCTCAGAGCAGATGCCTCCAGCAGGAGTGGAGAGTTCCTTCCTTAGCTGGGTGTGGGGCGGAGTCAGGCCTTTTCTGTCACCGCCACCAAACCATTTGTTCAGCAGCCCTTCTGCAGTGGATGCCTGTGGTTTGGGCGGATTCCACACCATCCATCGCCCCTTCTCTATAAACAGTCTGGACTTCCACCCTGGATTCACCCTCCTGGAAATCTCAGTCCCCTAATTCTGGTCAGTGAAAAGATGTCTGGGGACATAAACTAAGCTTCACTCCTAAAATAAAGATGCCAGAAAGAACTGGGCAGTGAATGCTGGGCCCCACTGTATCTGGGTTAGGTATCTGGAGCAGTCCTGGTATCACAAGGAAATATCGGAAAGGAATGTTTCAATGACTGCAAACAGGGGTAATGGAGGAAATGTAGATCTTTCATCTTGTGACCTGTTGAACTGCCTAACATTACTGTTACCCCACCTAGAAACTTCTTAGGTGGAATAATAAATTCCAGGTTATTCACACAGACCTTTCCCTCAAAGGTGAGGATAAGCTTTTTGTATAGTTACTTAAAAAAAAAATTTTTAACAGAAGTGGTTAAAAGGGATGATGGACAGGGGGAGGTCCTTCAGATAGGCAGGAGCTAAGACAGAAGAAGCTCTGGCCAGTGCCAGGAAGAAATCTGGCTGTGCCTGTGCAGTGTGTTTTCAATGTACTAGAGAAGGTATTAGGGTAAGCTTGGACCAAGATAGCCAGATAGGCACATTTGAACCTTACTGAGTAAAAAAGATACTACCATGTACTTTATACTATACATGAAAAAACATCAAACACTAAGATAACAAGCCAAACAGCTACAGCTGAGAAGCCAACTAAGATTATAAACAAAATTATTTTAAAATTCAATTAGTCCAATAAAAAGGATGAGAAGGATGAGAAAAGGGAAAGAGCAACGGATAAGTCAGAAACCCAAAGGCAGAACAGTAGGTTCAGATCTAACTATATCCCAATCACATTACATGTGAATAATCAGAAGACCTCAACTAAAACACAGAGTGAAATAATCAATCAATAAAAAACAGAGATTGTTAGAGTAGATCAAAAAGCAAGTTCCAACTATACTCATCCAGTATTATTATATATATATGTATACATATATATATATACATATACATATATATCATTAGTAAGAAATGCTAATGAGGGGCTGGAGAGACGCTCAATGGCTAAGATCACTGGCTGCTCTTCTGGAGGACTTGGGTTCCATTCCCAGCACCCACTTGGCAGCTCACAATCACCTATAACTCCAGTCCTGGAAGACATGACACTCTCTTCTGCCCTCCGTGGACACTATTCATTCACGTGGAACACAGATATATACGCAGGCAAAACACTCAAACAAAAAACAAAAACAACAACAAAAAACTTTAAAAATTTTGAAGAAATGATGTTTTAATAAAAGGATATACAAACCAATCAAAATTAAAGTGAAAACAAGGTTTTCCTTGATAACCATTAGAGAAAGAAAGCTAGCGAAAATATACTAATATAAGACAAAGTAGATTACAGAGCAAGCAACTTTGTAATGAATTAAAATGTTAAACAATAGTATCAAAGTGATCAATTAACCAAGAGGACACTCAGTCCTTTGTTGTGACCAAACACAGGAAACAATTTAAATATCCATCATCTAAAATGAGCGCTACAATGGTAGGTTTGGGAGAAAGCATCCCCATTATTATCTGTAGAGACTTTCATTGGGAGTGATCAGTAAGGATCACACCAGATCACACCAGAGTTTTTCTCCCCGGTCAGCTTCACCTTGCTCCTCAGTGAGAAGAGGTTTACAGGAGATGGTATGGGAAGGGGAGGAATGAAGCTGCCCTTTACTTCAGCTGTAACTGGTTTTCTCCTGGGGCATTGATATCAATCCAACCATCTCACTAACACAGGCACTGCCCTTGTGAACAGCGACCCCAGGCGAGCTAAGAGAAGCCCATGCTTTTTGTGTCCAGTTGAAGAGTCTACATTTTTGTAAAATGGCCACACTGTCCTCACTACGCTGGGGTTCCTGTGTTCTTTCCTGCCCCAGCTTGTATTCTAGAACCTCCTCATGCTACATAACAGTGAATATGGTCCTATGAGCTTTGCTGTATTACCCAGGACTCTCCTTTGACCATGGTGAAGACTGGGAAGGAAGTAGCAGGGTATGGGGAAGATGGGCCCAGAGATGTTGCCAAGAAGATGCCAAGGGGTGCTTTATTCCCCTGTAGGGTGGTTAGTCCTGACTGTCAACTTGATTGGACTTGGAATCACCTAGGAGATTGGTGAGGTATACCTCTGGGGGTGTCTGAGATTTCCACCCAGGAACAATTGAGAGGGGAAAGCCTCTGTGAAGATGGACTGCAGCATCCCACGGGCGGGAACCTGACAAAGTAAAAAGGGGCGTGTGCAGACAATGGAGGGGGCAGAGTAACAGCACCAGTCTTCCCTTCCACTGTTTCCTGGTCCTTGACCATGTTTCTGCCACCACAAACTCTGCCACGCCTTCCTGGCCATAATGGACTGAGATCATCGAGACCATGGGACGAAACTAACTTTCCCTCTGGTAAGTTATTCCTCTGTGTAGTTGATATATTGTGCACCCCAGTAAACTTATCTGGGGGTCAGAGAACAGAACAGCCACTATAGTAAACACAGAGGTTAGGCAGTGGTAGCACACACCTTTAATCCTAACATTCTGGAGGCAGAGATCCATCCCGATCTCTGTGAGTTCAAGGCCACACTGGAAACAGCCAGGCATGGTGATGCACACTTTTAAACCCAGCACTTGAGATCTCATGTCTTTCTTGGGGAAAACATATGCCTTTAATCCCAGGAAGTGATGGCAGGAAGCAGAAAGTATATAAGGTGTGAGGACCAGGAACTAGAGGCTTTTAAGCTTTTAGGCTTTTTAGCAGCAGTTCAGCTGAGATCTATTCAGATGAGGACTCAGAGGCTTACAGTTTGAGGAAACAGGATTGGCTGAGAAGTTGGCAAGGTGAGGTTAGCTGTGGCTTGTTCTGTCTCTCTGATCTTTCAGAATTCACCCCAATATCTGACTTCAGGTTTTTTATTAATAAGATATTTTAAGATTCATGTTACACCTCTGGGGTATTTTGTGTCAGATATGCAAAAATTACAAATATACCCCGCCACCAATACTATCTTGAAACTTAGACTGAATTCCAGCATACCACATATCAGCTGAGTGGTCTTCTGAACTACATAGAGCCTCAGTTTCTCCATCCATAAAAAATGGGTATAGTCATTTTGTCCTTATAGAGAATTAGAGATAATATGTGTATAACTCCTTCCCTAGGACCCTGAGCTCATTTAGTAATGGATATTATTGTTATTCATAATATTTACTGATTATATGTGCCATATAGATACTTACATGCGCATAACAAACCAACCAACTAAATAAATACAAAGCCGTACTTGTATTTTTTTAAATTAACTTTCTGTAACAGAGAATTAATAAAAATAATGAAATCAGCATTTTTTTTTCCTCGATGTGCCTGTCCTAACTCAGGGCATCTAGATCAGTATTTCAAGTGCTCCTTTTGCAAACCCTGTGGACATGGGGCCAGGTGCAGAGGGTAGAGATAAATTCTCCACTGCCCTGCCCCCGTACCTCTGCTGGAGAAGAACCTGCCCAGGGCTTGCTCTTGTGTGATTATGCCTCCACCTCGACAAGGCTCAGAGGGTTCTGAGTTTTCACCCAGCACCGCCAGTGGGTCTTTTGCACGTGACACTAATTTCCCCTCTTCCTGTAAAGACAATCGCTCTCCCTGGCAACCTTGTAGAAGGCACAATGGCGGGTGCCAGGAACCCCCTGCAGCCTGCAGCAGGGCTGCACCATAACATGTCACAAGACTCACCCAAGCATCTCAAATGCGTTTTTAAAAAGCCAAAGGTCTTTCCCATGAATAACCTCTCAAGGGTCTGAGCTTCATTATAATGTCTCTCTAATGGAGTTTGGGAAAATGAAATGAGAGTTATTAGTCAGATGTATAAGACTGTCTCCTGAGAAAATGGGGATGCAAAGGGGCTGACCTAGCAGACAAGCACAGTGCTTATTCAGCTGGCCCAAGAACAAAACTGAGATTTACGAAGACAGAAAATATTCTTACCCAAAAAGCCAAGGCATGGTCATCCATGCCGGTAATTCTAGTACACAGGAGCCTGAGGAAGAAGGATTTTACCCCAGCCTTGACTACACAGTCAGACCCTGACCCAAAATACTGACAAAAACTCCGTTAGCCAGCAGCTACTTCCATACTCCTAGAGAAGCCAGAGAGAGGACCAGCTTCACTGTCTTGACCTGAGGAGGCTTTGTGTGCCCATCCCTCAGCAGCCATGTCTTAGAGTCAAGAACCTAAGATTCATTTCTGTTAGTGGTCAAACCATAACATGCATGAAAACTCCTAGTGCCTATGGAAGGTGACAGCCAGGTCCCTGAAGTACACATGCATTTTCCATAAAAGAGGGCATCTTTCCTGGAAGATTGCTGGGCAAAGCTGCAGAATGAGAAGGATGTGAGTTCCCTCTACACGGAATTGGAAAGCAACCTGCGGCGGGGGGTGGGGGGGGTGGGGGGGGGGGGGGTTGGCTCATGGCTATGGTGAGGCATGAGTTTGGGGAGGAAGTATAGCCAGAGGACAACACACTGACACCGGTCTTCCCAGAAAGGGGAGAGCATCTGCAAGACTGGGCAAGAACTGTTCAACCTATGAAGGGCTTTCTTCCCAATGCTCCTCAGCTTCCTGTGCACAGCCCTCAGATCACAAGGAGCCGAGGGTGGGGGGTCTCAGCGGCACAAAACAATGATGCACTCCCTTCTTCTTCTCCTTCTTCTCCTCCTTCTTCTTGCTAAGGAATTGAGTTTGTTTGGGACCCACAACCAAGTACCTCTGGAACTCATTTAGTAGTAGATGGTGTCCTTGGTTTTCTGATACTGATGCATGAGCCATACAAACTCATACATTTTTAACGGCTTAAACAATAGCAGTTCATTTTTGTTTATTTGGTTGGTTTGGTTTGGTTTTTTGAGATAGGGTTTGGAACTCGCTCTGTAAACCAGGCTAGCTAAAATTTAGAGATTCACCTGCTTCTGCCTCCTGAGTGCCAGGATTAAAGGTGTACATCACCATGTAGGTAATTTTCTTAGTTCTAGTGGCTGACAGTCAAAATCAAGATGTGAGCAGGTTGGGTGTTGAATGTCCCCAAAGACTGAGTGTCACAGGTGTGGTCCCCAGAACGGCAGAATTAGAAGGTTCTAGAAGCTTTAAAAGGTGAGACATAGTAAAAAGTCTTTAGGTCATTGGTAGTGTGGTAGTCCTCTGAAAGGGACTGTGGGACCGCAGCCTCTTTCTCTTACTTTCTGGCCATGAGATAGCCAAGCTCCCAACATTGTTATTCAGCACACCCACAACAGGACCAAACCAGTGATCTTGCTGATCCTGGACTGGATCCACCAAACCAAGGGCGAAAATGAACTTTTTCTATTTATATGTTCATTATCTAAGGTCTTTTGTTACAGTAATGGAAAACTGACTAATATAGTCTCACTCTGAGGTCCTGGGAGTGAAGACTTCACATGACTTTCAGGCAGAGTTGGAGGAGACTCAATCCAGTCCATAATAGGAACTTCCAGAATTTTCATGAGTGTTAATTAATGTCAAGCCAGAGACAGTAGTCTCTGTGTCAGCTAATCTTTACCCACACTTTACCAGGTAGTATTGTTAACATTTTAGAGAACGGGAAACTGAGGCATGCTGTGGTTAAGTATGAACCCAGACCCCTGCCGCTTAGGCCTGCACTTTTAACCACACTAGTCTACATTTTTCCTTGTTTGCTACCAAGAAATGTGCAGACTATTAAAGAAAAATCAAGACAAAAATCCCACCCATCTTGACTTATTTTAAAACATGGATATAGAGGCAGATGTACACCCACCAGACAGCTCGGTAGGCAAAGGTGCTTGTGCCAAGCCTAACCACCTGAGTTTGATCCCCAGGACCTACATGGTAGAAGGAGAGAACTGACCCCTGCAAGTTGTCCTCTGACCTCCAAATGCATACTCGCAAATAAATACAAATGCAATGAAAAACTAACTTTAGATCCCCGGAGTTTTATGGAACTGATATGCTCCTGAGTACTGGTTGGTTTTAGTCACTGGTATGCTGTGGTAGCCAAAAGAGATCGTCAAAGGTTTAAACTCTGCTTCCCCAAAGCATAGAAGGGCCTGAAACAACCCTAAGGACATAGGTCTGGACTGGGTATAAAAGGCACGGTCCTTAAAGACATGTGCCAAAGGTGCCCAATTGAAATTAAAGCGGCCCCATTATCACCGACGTGCTAATGGTAACTCTCCAGCCGGCGGAACAGATCACCTGTATTCGTTTTCTACATTTTTCAAATGTTCTATAATGAGCATGTGGACACAATGACCTCTGAAAACCGCAATGAGAACAATAAATGTCATAAGAGAAAAATTAAAGCACGCCCACTGGGGCAGCCGCTCCAGCTCACTGCTTCCACGGGTTCTGAAGGCTTCCTGCACTGGGAAGGGAAAACAAAAGCAGACAGTCTGACGAAATCTATTGCAAACAACATCCTGACTCAGAAAAGCGACAAAGGGGGCGCCTCCCTGCAAACAGCCCAACGTGGCCATTCAAATAGTAAAAATGACGCAGGCAGCTGGGAACAAAGTCTTAGCTTTTGGTGCCGTTTCCTGAGCCAGGGAAAACAGCAAACCCCAAAGAGGAAATCTGCGCTGCCCAAGCGTCCCCAGGGGTCCCTTGGCTGATCCCCATGCCAACACCCCTGAGGGCCAAGAGAGTTCATTCTTCCCACCCAGGTGCAGGGTCAGCCCCTGCCCAGGTGCCCGGTAGAACTTGGCGATAGTCAGACCCCACAGCCCAGCAGCCTGGGAGGCCATGCCAAGTTTTTCTTGCAGGGAGCAAGGTCGCACTTGGATGGGGACCCACTGCCGGCCTGGGTCGTAGCTGGGCATGTGTCCCACCACTGGCCACCTGCTTCCTCCAGGCCTGCACAGCCGGGAGCCTGAGAGGCCTACACAATGGGCTGGACCCACGTCAGATTGTTAGGGAAAGAAAATTACTCTTTGTGGACCGAGAAGACGGGGACAGGATGTCTATAGCTGTTTAAAGAAAAGCCTGGTCTGCAACCCAAGCCTTCCCAAGCACTTCCGAAATCTCGTGCAGCCTGCCCAGCTCTTTAAATATCCAAACCCAGAATAAATGTGCATACAGTGCCCCTCCCCAACCCCTCCCTGCCTGCAACGTGGGGCTCCAAGGCGTGTTGAGTCAGAGTCTCAAAATGAGAAGGCAGGAGAGGGCTTTGGAAATCGACAAGCCCAGGCAAAGGGCAGGTGACCAGCACAGAGGGCTCCCCCCAGGAGCAGACTGCAGCCTGGTGCCTCACTGCAGGCCACTGCTCAGCCAGCCATCTCTCTCTCCCAGGGCTCCAGAACCACTACTGTGGTGGCCTCTGCCTGCATAGTTCTTTCCTCAAGGGGCAGTCCCACAGTGGAGTGGGGTGGCTCTGGGTTGTGAAAAGCACCTTAAGATCCTGCATCATTTATTTCTCTTAGAGAGTTTGGGACTTTTACCTTCCTAAGCTATATCCATGATTTGTTTCTGTTTTAATTTTTAAGTGGGGCACGGGGAGACTGTCATGAGTGGTACATGCCTGTAAACCATATGTGAGAGTCTGTCTATAAAGAAAAAAAAGAGAAAAAATTTAATTTGTTATTTATTGCGTGTGTGTGTGTGTGTGTTCCACAGAGCAAATGTAGAGGTCAGAGAACAACTGTTGTGGAATATAGAAATATTACTTTAACTATGTAAAGGTGTGTTACATTGTTCCTGCTGCATTTGTTTAACTATGTAAAGGTGTGTTACATTGTTCCTGCTGCATTTGTTTAACTATGTAAAGGTGTGTTACATTGTTCCTGCTGCGTTTGTTTAACTATGTAAAGATGTGTTACATTGTTCCTGCTGCATTTGTTTAACTATGTAAAGGTGTGTTACATTGTTCCTGCTGCATTTGTTTAACATTGTAAAGGTGTGTTACATTTGTTTCTGCTGCATTTGTTTAACATTGTAAAGGTGTGTTACATTTGTTTCTGCTGCATTTGTTTAACATTGTAAAGGTGTGTTACATTTGTTTCTGCTGCATTTGTTTAACATTGTAAAAAGTGTGTTGCATTTGTTTCACCTTGCCTGCCTGCCGAAGGCACCTGATTGGACTAAAAAAGCTGACCGGCCAATGTGACCAGTAGCTAATGTGACCAGTAGCTAGTCAGGAGAGGAGTAGGCAGGGTTGGCGGGCAGAGAGAATAAGTAGGAGAAATCTAGGCTCGAGAGAGAAGGAGAATGAAGAGAATGAGAGAGAAAGAGAGGGACATGCCTAGGGCCGGAGGCCAGGCAGCTGTCAGCCAGCCAGACCCTGGAGGTAGCAGGAAAGTAAGATAGAAAGAAAGGTAAAAAGTCCTGAGGTAAAACACAGATGAAGAGGAACAGGTTAAATTATAAGAGCTAGCAAGAAACAAGCCTAAGCTAAAGTTGAGAATTCTCCATGTCATGATTTGGGAGCTGGTTGGTGGCCCCAAAGGAAAAGACTGACACAGGACAGCTGTAGGACTCACTTCTCTCCATCCACCATGCAGATCCCAGGGATGGGATGCAGATCATCAGGCTTAGTGGAGAGCACCTTCACCTGCTGAGTTAACTTGCTGGCCTCAAAACAGATTTTATCCTAGGGTAGCTGACATCTTCTGCCAGCCCTCAGGATGTGAGGCAGACATAAGCTCAACTGATAACTGATCTACTGACATGACCCTGAAGCATCCTTACCCAGGTCTTCACCTACACCCACCTGTCCTAAGCAGTGATGGGCAGAGCGCTGAAGACAAGCAGAGGAAATTAGGGAAATGTGCAGCCAGGACAACCCAAATGATCAGTTCTTTCATTCATCCATCAAGGTTCACTGAGCACTTCCTACCGGATTTTTAATCTTGTGTCCCCCAAACACCTATGTGTTGAAGCCTTGCTTCCCAGCATGGTGCTATCAGGGGGTTCTGAAGCCCGGTAGGTCTTTAGATCATTGGTGATGCACTCCTGAAGGGGATTGTGGGAGTCTCTTTCGAGTCCCACACATAAAGTTAAGCTGGTCTGTTCCACTTCACTCAGAAATGATTCACTACCCTGCTCAAAGCAATGAGTACAAAACCTCCAAAACCATGAGACAAAATAAACCTTTTCTTTTTATAAGTTTGTGTTGCTAGAGTTTTCCTGCCTGGCTCACGGTCAGAACAAATCTCTCTCACCTGCCAGTCTCACAGTCGCTCAAACCCAACCAAGTAAACACAGAGACTTATATTGCTTACAAACTGTATGGCCGTGGCAGGCCTCTTGCTAACTGTTCTTATATCTTATATTAATCCGTTTCTATAAATCTATACCTTGCCACATGGCTCGTGGCTTACCGGCATCTTTACATACTGCTTGTCCTGGCGGTGGCTGGCAGTGACTCCCTCCGCCTTCCTGTTCTTTTTATTCTCTCTGTTAGTCCCACCTATACTTCCTGCCTAGCCACTGGCCAATCAGTGTTTTATTAGCAACACATTTGCCATACAGAACATCCCACAGCAAGTTTGTCTTGGTTACTTGTCTCATTGCTGTGACCAAATACCTGACCGAAGCAAGGAAGGGGAGATTTACTTTGACTGACAATTTGGGATCAGTATTCTGTCATGGAGAGGAATGCATAGGAGGACAGCCCCACAGTGATGGGAGTGTGTGGCTGGGGCATGTCCACATGTAGGCAGATCAGCAAGCAGAGTGTTCTAGCCTGAACCCAGAGAGGCCAATAAAGCCTCCAGGTCCACCTCCAGTGGCCTGCTTCTCCTGGGGAGGCCACACACCTCTCAAAACAGTGCCACCAACTGGAGACGCAGTGTTCAAACCTAGGTGCTCACAAGGACTTTTCTCATCCAAGCTGTGACAAAGTTGATTTGCTCAGGGACCTCTTACAGCAGTGGAAAGCTAACTCAAATAGTATGTGCCAGCTATCAATAATGAAAGCAATGTGGCTCTATCCTTCAGGGCTCTTGTGTTCTATGCAAGGAAACTCAGCAAATAAATAGGAAGAAAATTGCCAATATTTCGGGATCAATTTTTCTTCAAAGAGTCACGATCAAGATCTAGCCTCTCTAGCTAGGATATATCACAAGAGGCTTGATGGGTGGCATGGCTTCCGAAGAGTTCTGGCATTTCAAGAGGTGGAGCAGGGGGAAGATGTTTAACTACATTAACAGATTTACCTATGTCCAAAGGTGGGGTTACACAGGCTGGGCCCGTACAACTCTGGAAAGTGTATTCACATAGACAATGGAGTGGTGGGTGCCTCCAGGAACCAGCCATGCAGCTGCTCCCGTAGACAGTCTAGGTGTGCCTGGCGAGCTCAACCTAACCGTGGGAAGGCGTTGTATGGCATGGTAGCATGATGCTAGGAAGGGAGGCCAAGCCCAGAGTGCAAAGGGACTGGCCTGCCCTACAAAGGCCCTGGGATTCCACTTTGCACACAGAAGATGATCGTTAAGGGCTTTTGAGAAGAAACATGACAATGGGTAAAACTTTAGGAAACTGGACCTACCAATAGCAATAGTGTAAGGTGTGATTAAAAGAGAGAGGCAGAAGGCCATGGATCCTAGTACTCATGTCTAGCAGTTCACTAACACCTGTAACTCTAAAGAGATCTGATGCCTTTTTCTGGCCTACACGCACACACTAAACTGTTTTTTAAAAACCACAAGAAAATCAGCTAAGTTTGATTGACATTGGCTGACAAGAGTGAGAAAATGGCCAAAGAGGTCAGCAGCCCCAGATCTGGGTGCCTGGGAAAGTTGCAGGAATTTTTGTACGCTGAGGGGAAGCTGGGGCCTCCTGAGCCTGCAGTGGATGTACAGGAAGTGTGATTTGGGTTTAGATGGCTTGAAACAATCAGTTTCGGGTACCAGCTGGCCCTTAGCAAGGCCTTTAGGAGGCAGGCCCTCGGGGAGGCCTTTAGATCACTAGGGGTATGCCTTGGAAGAGATTCATTTACTTGAGATCTACAGGTCAAGCTCCTCATGTCGGTGGCAAGGTGATCTAGTATTGGGGGAAAAGGTATTGATGTCATCATCTGGTTTTCTTTTCCTTCTCTCCTCCCCAGGAAACACGGGACTCACATATGACAGCAAGCTGAAAATGAGACTTCCTTGTGGTGCATACCAGCCTCAGTGGGAAGAGTAAGAAAGGGGAACTCCCCCTGGCCCCGTGTTTTCCAGCTGAGCTGTGCCTGTCAGGACAAACAACGCCAAAAATAACCGCAGTTGCTTGCCACCCGGAATATTATTATCTGAACAGTTGGTGGATATGAACTGTTTTTAAAACAGGCTATCAAAATAAACCCAGAAAGAACATCTGTGGGGCCGCGGGCTGTGAGTCTGCTGAGGAAGGAAGCCACGAAGCTGTCAGCATCCCCCTTGGGTATCTTCCCAGGCAAGGGGACCGCCCCAACCATTATCTGGGCTAGCTGGGGGTGGGGGGTAGCACAGAACTTGAGTGAAGAAAAGACCTGGTTTTTTTGCAGATAAACTCAAAGATACAGAAATCCAACTTCAAAAAACAATGACTTGAAGGAGGAACTCCAGACGGTAGGGAGGTCCAGTCACCCCTCATTCCATCAGAACTCAGGGCCTGGGCCAGTCTGGAGTGAAAGTATCAGGTGTAATTTATAGTCATGGGTTGGAATCCCCATTTGTTATGATAGTAAAAATGAATCATAGCTTTTCCTTCCTTACCTGTTCAGCCCACTATAGAGGGGTGTTGGGGTCTATAACTTCTCCATTTGGCTTAACCGATTTTCCTTTTTAAAAAACTTCTTGAGTGTGAGAATAGCACGTGTTTATCATTTGAAAACTTGGATGAGGCCGAGCAGAGCCAACAGGGCCTCCTGAAGGGGAGAGAGAGAGCAGAACCATGTGGTGGGTTCCATCATGGGGGCCCGGGGAGCCCCGTCACCCCCACTCATTCTTTCCTTCTTGTTGACCTGAGGCAGGGAACAGCTTTCAAAACAAATTCTTCAGAGGAGTCTTCCAGGGGGCCTTGTTTGTGGTCTTCGTGTGTGGTAGAAAGGATTTCTACAAGCGCGGCCTCCTTCCCTCTACTCCACTTCCCTTATCCTCTAAATAAACTTAGAGACCCCCTCCTTCCTCTCTTCTTGGTCAATTAGCTGTTTTTATTCTCAAAATCCAAACAGTGTGCTGTTAATAAAACTGACCAGAGAATATGACCTAATTGTGAAGCCAAGAGGATTTCCAAATACATCCCACTTCTTCATCACCATACATTTCAAACCTGCTTCTCATTCCTAAATCATGAGGTACAATCAGTTTGTACACAAGAACCCTATACATCTGGGGTAGCCAAGAAGCAAGTCTCAAAGAATAAACCATGGTATTTTTAAAAACAAATGAGAAATGAGCTGGCTTGCCCCACTTTCCCACTTCTCCTACTAGACTGTTGTTTAGTGAGAATTGCATACAGTATGTTTTGATTATATTCATCCCCTCCCCCAGCTCCTACCAGATCATATCCTACCTCCCTATGGCTGTGCTGGTCCAGCCACTGGTCCCTGGTGTCTGCAGGTCCTGGGTCAGGCTTGGTGCTGCTATCTCAAGAACTGCAGCTTCCTGAGCTGAGCTCATCCTATATTCCTCCAGCTCCTGTGCTCATCATCACCTGCATGAGTACGTCATCCCCCAAACCAGCTCCTCGTTCCCTGTCCACCCACAGCTACCTCACACGCGTGCGTGCGCACACGCGTGTGCGCGCGTGCACACACACATGCACACACACACACACAC
>CABHPQ010157042.1:14270-78176 GCA_902168405.1 Peromyscus aztecus | reverse complement strand
CAGTGTCGTCCCCATGGTACTTCCTTTAATGACATTAAAGATGCACAAGTGAAGGGATCATGAGTTCTTCTGTGGTTTCGGAGAACCACGAAGAGCAGACATCATGTGGCTAGACAATCCCTGCATGAAGACACAGAAAGTGCAGGAAACCCTGAAAGATCATTGGGTGAAGCTATGAAAGGAAATGAAGTGCAAACACAAAATGTTAAGGATGCCAAAGATATTAAGTCTCTGACAAGGAGAGCTGCATACACAGAGTGGAACCAGCCCAGGAGATGTGTGCTGTAGTCAGGAAAGCTGGAGGGCCTGGGCTGAGTAAGACCATTGAAATTAACGTCCCAGACATGGGACCCAAAACGACAGGGTTTGGTGCTTTCACTGATGGGTTTGTTCTTTCTGGGGTTCAGTATTTCCTCGCTGTGTCTCCATCCCTCCACTTTGGAATGCTAATGTATACTCTGTGCCACTGTATGATGAAAGTATATAATTTTCTTTTTTTTTATTTTATGGAGCATTTCCTTGAGTCTGTGAAGAAACTCTGAAGATTTAAACAGTTTTGAGACTAAAAGATTTAGGGGAATTTTGAGGTTTGACCAAATACATGTGACTTTATGATATGGCCATAAGCCTAAGGGAACAAAGGTTTTGGAATGTGGTGATTTGAATGAGAAATCTTCCCTATATGCTTAGGCATTTGACCATTTAGTACTCAATTTGTGGTTCTGTTGGGCTATATTGTTGGGAGATGCAGCGTTGCTGGAGTAAATACATCATTTAGATTAGCTGTGAGATGTTAAAGCCTTTGCCCCACTCTGTTTACATCATACTCTGTGTTTCTGTTAGAGTGTTAGAGATATGATCCCTCATGATAACTCTGCCATCATGAAAGCCCTTTGCTGCCATGCTTCTCTGTCAGGATGGATTCTTCTTCCTCTAGAACCAGAAGCTACAATAAACTCTTACTTCCATAAGCTGCTTTTGTCATAGTGTTTTATCATATCAATGGAATAGTAAACAATATATCTGCAAAGCACTGTACAAGATCAAGGCAGTTCACATTGTACCATAGAATAGGAAGGGATTCATGATCCTCTATCTCCAGCTGAAGAGCTATTGACAGTTGATGGATGTTTCCTGAGTATGAAAAAGAGTTAGCTTTCTTAATGGTCTGGCCCCTAGTATGTCAACCATTCTCTAGTGGATGGTCCAACACCCATCAGTATATGAGCATTACCAATTGGTGGGTTGTTTTTGTTTTTTTTTTGGTTTTTTCAAGACAGGGTTTCTCTGTGTAGCTTTGTGCCTTTCCTGGAACTCGCTTGGGAGACCAGGCTGGCCTCGAACTCACAGAGATCCGCCTGCCTCTGCCTCCCGAGTGCTGGGATTAAAGGCGTGCGCCACCACCGCCCGGCCTGGTGGGTTGTTTTTAAGAAGACAAAAGAAGAAATAAAATTTCCAGCACAATTAGGGTGTTTGGCCATCCTATCACCAGGGTAGGTCAGTTCGGGCTATTTCTCGACTATTGCCAGCAGTCTATTGTTGGGGCATCTTTGTGGATTTCTGTGGGCCTCTCTAGCACTTTGCTTCTTCCTATTCTCATGTGGTCTTCATTTGCCATGAACATTCCTTGTATTCCCTCTCTGTTCTTGAACCAGTTGGGATCTCCTGCACCCTAATTGTCGTGCTAGAAACCCCATCCAGTGACTGAGGGAACTGGATGCAGATATCCACGGTCAGGCCCCGGGTGGAGCTCCGGGAGTCCAATTGACGAGAAGGAGGAGGGTTTATGTGAGCAAGAGTTGTTGGGACCAGGGATAGATGGAATACAGGATGAGTGGCCAAACGAATGGAAACACATGAACTGTGAACCAATGGCTGAGGGGCTCCCAACTGGATCAGGCCCTCTGAATGGGTGAGACAGTTAATTGGCTTGATCTGTCTGGGAGGCATCCAGGAAGTTGGACCGGGTCCTGTGCTCAGTGCAGGAATTGGCTGTATTTGAAACCTGGGGCTTAGCAGAGACCCTTGGCTCAGCCTGGGAGGAGGGGACTAGACCTGCCTGGACTGAGTCCACCAGGTTGATCTCAATCATCGGGAGAGTCATTGCCCTGGAGGAGATGGAAATGGGGGGTGGTCCGGGGGGAGGGGGCGGGGCGGGAGGGGAAAGAACGGGGGAATCTATGGCTGATATGTAAAGTTGAATTATATTGTAAAATAAAATAAAATAAATTCCAACAAAAAAAACTTGGTTATTGATTTAGACTTGTTTGGCTCTTGTATATGTATGAAAACAGTATCCTATCTTTACAGAAAAAAAGAGAATCATTTAGCTAATTTGATACTGAGAGTTGGAGACAACATATCTAAAAATTCCAAAATAGCAACATTTTCCTTCTTTCATTTGTAACCTGCCGTAGAAGCACTCATAGCACCAAGGCATTAAACATGAGAGTTCTGTCCTGGTACATGTTGTCCACCAGAGAAGAATACTGTGCAGAGGTTCCATACTACTCTGATCAATAAGAGGTTATCTTAAGGAGTAAAAGACCAAAAACTCAGGAATATGCCCTCATAACGAATGGAAATATGCTTTGTTCACCATTATAGAATTAGAAACTGGGAAGAAATTGATTATAAGTCTTCCTGGTCTACATACCTATTTGGAACAACTCTATGCCTACAGGAGAGTGACAAAGCATTGAGGCAAGAAGGGACAGCTATTGCTAAAGACCAAAACAACTGATGTTTTTGATAGCTGGAAAAGACTTGTTACAAGAAAGAGTGAGGAGAAATATCAAAGAAGGTAGCTTAGTTGAGTTTCCCTTGCTGGGATAAAAATACCCTAACAGAGCAACAAAGGGAGAAAAGGTTTATTCTGACACACAAGGAATTTGAGAGTACAAGGCAGTTTGTCACTTGAATCTGCAGCCAGGAAGCAGGTAACAATGATTGCTTATGCTCAGCCAGTTTTTCTTACACAGACAGGGATCCTAGCTCAGAGTCTGTTGTCACTCATATTCAGGTAAATCTTTCTACCTCAAATAATCTAATAAAAATAACCTCTTGCTTTCAGGTCTAGATGCTTGCCTCCTGGAAGACTCTAGACTTTGTCATATCAAAAATCATTGTTAACTATCACAAAAGAGATCAGAAAGTAGGAGATGGTTTGACATTAGATTAAAAGTTAATTTTTTTCTTAACTGTGTTATGCATTGCTCACAAGTCTATTGAAATGTGGATTAAAATGTGTTCGTGTATTTAAATTATAGAGCTGCTAGTGACCTTAGAGTCAGATTTTATGACAGTAGAACTTAAAATGAAAGTGGTTAATTAAGAGTTAAAAATGAATATTCTATATTTTATTATACTTCATTATATGATACTAAACTGTGATAAGACTGGATAAGTATTCCAAAATATTAGGAGGATAAATATTCCAAAATATACATACAGAAGGATATGATTTGCTGAGACAAAATAATGCTAGGATTTTAGTTGATTTAGGAAAGCAAATGAAAGTCCCAGAGAACACTGGATTCGTTTAATTTTAAATATTGATTTAATATCCAAGTGTAAACATCAAGTAGGAAGTTTAATAGTTGACTATAAAATTGAAAGAAATTTAGAAATAGGAATTCAAATATAAGATTCTGCAGAAAATAAGTAGTTTTTTAAACCATAAACATAATGGAGATAGTAAGAACACAAATTTAAATAGGTATTGGTGGATCAGTCCTTAGGTGCTCCACAAGAGAACTTAAAAAGAGGATCAGAGCTGTTAAGTTTTTTCAACCAAATATTATACATTATTTTCATACACAATTTACTGAATGTATCATTTTTTTATCTTAAGATGCAGGCAAAAGCTTGGTAATGTTATTAGTTCCAGTGATTTCTCCATCCATAAAATTCACTGATGATTTCATGTTAATTTTTGAGTAACATATATATTTCTTATGTTTATTTAAAATTCACAGTATTAAAAAACACTGATAGAACTTGCTGTTTTTAAAAATCATAAATCCTTTCATATTGAAATGTTAAGTATATATTTAGACTCATTTGGGTATTATTTGTTCCCTATGTAAACCTACACATGTTGTGGTGATAAAATGTTATAAGAAATTCACGAATATCACATGTGTTCCTGAGAACTTTATAGTACAGAAGAAGAGGATGGCCTCTTCTTTCAGTATAGTAAGAGGAACAAAAACTGAAACAATAATACAACCAGTTTAATAAACATATTGGAAGACAAGTGAAGAAATTAGTTTAAGGAAATGAGGGAAAATTGGAGCTAAGCACAGCTTTAAACCATTGGTCTCGGCATAATACAGTGCCTTTATAACCTTGATAGTAACAGTGGCAGTGGTCAACTCATGGGTCTAAAGCCTTGGAGTCATCTCAGTAAAGAATGTAACAGAAAAAGTACAAAAGGTACATTTTTACACTGTTTGATTTTAAGAGGAGTAGAGATATATTATACCCATGGAAGGAAGAAATTTTAAAAATTATGTTTATCATAGTGCTTATGGTTAAAAATGCTATAAGATTGTGTGTGAGAGAGAGAGAGAGAAAGAGAGGGAAAGGAGAGGGAGAGAGAGAGAGAGAGAGAGAAAGAGAGAGAGAGAGAGAGAACTAGGAAGAATAGTTTTTGGCACTCTCTGATAAGCAAATCTGAGTGTGGAGAAAGTCTATGATGTAATCTGGGATAACTAAAGATTAGGAAATGTACGCATACACAGTACTATAGGTCAATTAAATTTACATTAAACTAACATTTACGTGATAACACACATTTGTTTCACATAAATTTCTACAGAAAGGATAGGCTATTTGGGAGTAGGTTAGGTTTAGAATTCATCAGAAAAGTAGAACCTATGGAATAATGTTCCAAGAAATTTATAGTACATGCAATATAATAAACATAATGAAATTAACAAATCTGAAAAAGAATTGCACTAAACAGAATCTAAGGAAATAAGGAAAGGAACAGAAAAGAAGTATGTCACAAATAGCTGTCAAGACTAAATCAGTTGATTGGTGACCCCACTGTACAATAACTGGTTGTTCTTCAGTTACTAGATAGAATGAGCTAGAATAATTGGATACCATGACAATAGCATGCCTTCATTTTTTATCAAATATTAAGGGACCTGTTACTGGTAATATTGAAGCCTGTGATCATTGCAATGGGAATTTGAATAAGAATAAATAAAATAATTTTGAAAATCAGTTGATTAAGTACAGTATAGGAATACATTTTATACAGGGATTAGGGTCACTAAGACTACCAAAAAGTGTGAGAATGGAAAGCAGTTGCTAAGTGAAACTGATTTTCAGGAAGTATAGGATCAAGTCTTCGGAGGGGAATGGGTATGTCATTATGCTCACAGTTAAATCAGTATTCAGGTTTAAACAATAAGAAATCCTATGGGAGACTTAGAAGTCTGATGCTGTCTTCAGATAACCTGACCACAAAGACAACACACAAAGTAGTTAGTGCTTATCTCTACATAGATGCTTGCCAGCTGTAGGAGGAGAGGCCCATAGGGTCAAGGAAAGTGGCTCAAACCAGTTGCCAAGGCATGTCCATACTTCCTTATGAGCCAAACTGGAGTCTGCCTGAGGGCCTAGCAACAGGTGCTGTCAGAGTTCCTGATTGTGCCCAGGATCAAGAGATGATGGATAATGAAAATGTGGTACATATAATAATTTAATATTCAGTTTTAAAGAAAACTGAAATAAAATTTTGAGGAAAATTAATTAAATAAGAAATAGTAGTATTACATGAGCTGACCAAAACTCAAAAAGAAACATTTTTCATATGCAGATCCTCACATATATCATATATGTGTACATATGTAAACATATGCATATGTGTGAGCACAGTACAATACTTAAAATACCAAGAAAGGATAATATTAGATGACAGGGAAGAATGATATACAAATTAGTCACTAAAGAGAATATAATTCCAACCTTTTTAAATGTTTAATTCTGCCACATTTTGTGTTTGTTAATGTGCATTGTAGAAGTAAAACTGTAATTAAAAGTAAACATGGAAAACTCTGAGAAAAAGCTCTATTGCTTCTTGACATCTATTCTTACCATATGTATTTTCACTGAGATAATAGAGTTTGGGACTGGGCAAGTGTGTGCAAGGCTCCTTAAACTGAATATTTGTGGGTATTAATTAGAAAAACAGTATTTTATTTAAAAACTCCAAGGTTGCTCCATATGCATCCAAATTTGATCTCTAATGACAGATAAAACAGATTTTTCACTTGATCAAGACATGAATGAAATCATATGGTGACAGAATCAATCACGTGGTTACCCATGGTTCTCATCTGTAAACGACCAGGAATGCCTTTCCTTTAAAGTGGCTGTGCCATATACGATGTCTCGATCACTACTTCAGCATGCAAGAGTGCTGTGGCTGCAACACATACTTGTCTGCATTTTACTCACCAGAGTTGATGCTACTTGGTACATGGGATCATTTCTGATGTGTGATAAAAACATTTTTTTTTTAATGAAAAGTCTGGGTCTGATCAAATGAGGGTTTTGTATTTCATTTTGTGAATCTACTACCATGGTTTTTGTTGTTGTTTTTCTGGGTAGTGCTTTCATTTCCTTAGTAGGTGACATGATTTATCCTGGCTAAGGTGTCATCTTTGTACTGCTATTTATCTAAATGTAAAGCATGAAATAACTGCATGGCAATATCTTGTAATAAAAAATGAAGTTTCATGACTTCTATCAAAGGACATCCTCACTTCAATCTCTAGAATATTTCCCTCTCTGTAACTTGAAGGAGAGGTTTTTGTTATCTGTGTGAAACTTTAGGCACTGCTCACACTCTAACAGCTATTTTTGTATAGACCAAGAAATTCACTAATTTCATACAAAGGAGAAGGTATTGCATATAAAACTATAACTCATCACACCTATCTGCAGTTTACGTCCTTTCTGTAGCTCAGGGTAACTTTTGTTCTTCCAATCTGCCAATCATAGCTTTCTGTCATTTAATCCTCACTCCCTGGTGTTCAGGGTTTAGTGACAATGCAGCTTTTGTGGCCACTGCTTACTCCCTGCTTGTTTCCTCTGATGAAATGTGCACACAATCTTCAACAGTACGCATTTGTTAAGAGTGAATCCAATTTACTTGCTGCACATTAGAATCAACTAGTAACATTTGAAAAATAACTGAGACCTGAGCATGACTCCCTCATACAACAATTATCTTCTTCTGAGATGGAGCCCAGGCAAACTATTTATTTATTTATTTATTTATTTATTTATTTATTTATTTATTTATTTTTCTTGTCTTTAACCCCAGTTGATTATAATAGGCAGATCATGTTAAAAAATGGGAGAGCTACTTGTTAGCAAAATAGTCTGCAATTTTGTCAAGTACTCAGATTTTAGGTTCATTATGATTTCAAGCATCAGGTTATGATATAATTACCTGGGGGTTAAGTCATTTTATATACGCATAGCGTTACATATACACAAATAAGAGAATTCTAGAAAGAATAATAACATCTCTCAGTTTGAAAAGTCCTGGTTTTAAGCCGCTGTTATCTCCGTTTTCAGAATTTATTGCCAAAGGGTTGCAGATGGCAGAAAGCTACTTAGAAGAGACACCCTGTTGTGAAAAACACATTACAGAGCAATTAATAACCAGGGGAGTTCTTTCTTTCGTGCCCTCTTGGCTATCACTTGAAAAACATGTCCTGACACCATGGAGGTTAACCAACCTTATAAATTCAGTGTCCTGGAAAGTCTGTGAATATATGTATGTTTTAAATTGATTTTATTCCAGTAACATAAATGTGATGGAAAAAAAAAGTCAGAAATAATGGTTTAAGGTGCTAGAGGAGAATAATTGTTATCACTCTTTATATTCAAATACTCATTTCAGTACCCTATTGAAGGTCATTTTTGTACCATATCAGATAAGAATACCATTTTATTTTAAGCCAGTATTTTATAAATGTGGTTGGCCACTTTGTCAGTATATAAGCGGTGACCAGAATGGAAATCTCCCATTGCTTGTATGAGTTATTGCTTTATTGTAGCAAATACCAGATAGAAACGACATAAACAAGGAAGAAGTTTTGACTCACTGTGCTTGATATATTGTGCACCCCAATAAACTTATCTGGGGATCAGATAACAGAACAGTCAATATATTAAACACAGTTTTAGGCAGTGGAAGCACATGCCTTTAATCCTAGCATTCTGGAGGCAGAGATCCATCTGGATCTCTGTGAGTTCAAAGCCACACTGGAAACAGTCAGGCATGGTGACACACGCCTGTATTCCCAAGAAGTGATGGCAGGAAGCAGAAAGGTATATAAGGTGTGAGGACCAGGAACTAGAGCCTTTTTAAGCTTTTAACTTTTAGCAGTAGTTCAGCAGAGAACCATTTGGATGAGGACTCAGAAACTTTCAGTCTGAGGAAAGATCAGCTGAGGAATTAGCAAGATGAGGTTGGATGTGGCTTGTTCTGTTTCTCTGATCTTTCAACATTCACCCCAATACCTGGCTCCATGTTTGTTTTTATTAATAAGACCTTTTAATGTTTGTGCTACAACTCATAGATTTAGAGGGGTTAACTCCACCTTTGCTTGATCCAGTGACTTGAGCAAAGCTTTGAGGCTGTGGAAATATGTGGAGACCTAACCTTTCCTAAATAGAAATAGAGAAGGAGTGGACTCTGGGGGTGGAAACAGAAGGGGACTGAAGGGAAGGAACTGAGAGAAAAGGAGGGAGGGGAAACTGGATGGGATGTAAAATAAATAAATTCATTTCAAAAGAAGAGAGGCTGACTTTGATTAGTATATATTGTATGCAGGTGTCAAAATTCAATATTCACTCAGATTCATTAATGAAATTAATGTGTCAAGAAAACATAAAATAGAATAAAAAGAAAATAAACTTTTTTTTTTTAAAGATAGATGGAGTGTGTCAATGAAAGAGCTCCCATTTTTTTTTCCTGCTGGACTGTTGGCCAGGGAGTCTCAGAACATCTTTCACAGCCGAGGTTAACGGCACACACAGCCACTCCTGGTTTTGTATGTATGTGATAACAATATAAATGCAGGTCTCTCTGATTGTGTATCCACCACTCTTACCTACTGAGCCCTCACGATTCTCATCCAATGTCTTTAATGAGTCACAGTTCTATTTTATTTTGCTTTGTTCTTTCTTTCTATTCTCATTTGCCTGAATTACAGATACTGAAAGGCACTTTTTAGCTTTTGTCCATGGCTCAGTTTTTCCATGCCCATTCCCTTGTCTGTCTAATATGAAGGTCAAAATTAGGAGGGGAGGAGTTTGTCACTGTTCTGATTCAACCAAATATAAAGGGGCTTCTCTCAATGTCCCTCAGTTATCCAGCTTGGGGATAGTACATCACAAAGAATTAAAAAATAAACTTCATTGTATGAGATTTTGCTCTCTAGTAAAATATTCATTATTTAATTCTTTGAGTAAATAAAGGGGTATGTAATTTAAAACATAAAAGTTAATTTAGATATGAAGTGTTTCATGACAAAGCATATACATTGTTTTTCAATCTAAAAGCACTAAAACAAACAGCATGACTGTATAGAAGTTTAAAACATCATGTAACTTAAGACTAACTGGTATTTAGTAACGACTCAAGAAAACAGGCAGAAAAATCCATGCTTTAAAATATTTTAAGAAATAATATATTCAAGATGATAATGTGTTACTGGGAGTACATTAAAATGAGATATTTTCTAAGCCATGGTGTTTGATTACCTCTTATTCATGGTATTTAATTCTCTTTGTCATTGCAAATTAACTTTGAAGCTATTCAAGCAACTAGCAGGATCTTTTGTATACTCCACATTATTGTTACTTGAGAGATAATCTCAGTAGTGCCTGAAATCAGTGTGTATTTAATCAACAAGCCATTGAAAAGAATACTTAGATCTCACATTTATGAGGAAAATTTGTGATTATTTAGACATTTCACTGGATATTATGATATTTAAGATTCTTTTTAGCAAAATGATCATTCAGACATGTGTAAACAGCATGATCATGAGCAAAATCAAGGCTGTTACAATGAACTATCCATTATATTCAACCTTATTTGAAAAATGGGAAGCTGGAGATAAACATACTGTAGATGAATGGAACTTAGTGTTTCCTAGTTTGAGAAGCCAGAGTATGCTAAAATTCAGCCAAAAAAAAAGCCTGACTGATGTTTTGATAATTTCAGAAATTTGACCCTTGAGTATTTCATGCTTTCTGTAGTATATATGGGTATCTCTGAAGAAATGGAAGAAAAAATAAAATATCTCTCATGAAAATCTTATTTTCTTCCAGTTTCTTTTATTGAATAAATGTTTTTTCTCATATAATATGTCCTGATCACAGTTTCCCATTCCTCTACTCTTCTCAATTTCTCCCCATCTCCAACTGGTCAAGATCCACCCCGTTTCTATCTCTCATTAGGAAAACAACAGGCTTCTAGGGGACAATAATCAAATAAAATATAATAATATAAAACAAATACAAACACATTGGAATAGAACAAAACAAACAAAAGGAAAAGAGCCCATGAAAAGGCACAAGAAATAGATAATAGTCACATTGCTCATTTGCAAATATAGGAATACCATAAAAACACAAAACCAGAAGCCATAATATATCTGCTAAGACCTGTAGATAGATAGATAGATAGATAGATAGATAGATAGATAGATAGATAGATAGATAGATAGATGATACATACATACATACATACATACATACATAATAAAATAACAATACAATTAAACAATATAAAAATAAAAACCCTGCCACAATGTTATGAGATAAGAAGCTCCGAAGTTGCCATAGGTTTGTTTTTTGTTGGTCATCTACCTACTACTGGCCATACAGACTACCCTTAAGAATAATTCCCCTAGTGAGACTCTGATGGGGGAATGTCTTTCTGTACACTGCGAATATGTGTTGCTCTGATTGGTTGATAAATAAAGCCATTTGGCCTATGGCAAGGCCTCTGTGTATTTACTTTGGGGACACGAGTAGGAGAGATTTGTCCCAGCCGCCAGGAGGCTTGGGACACAGGAAATCTTCTGGCTACAAGACTCCCTTGGACAACACTGATTTTTTTTTTTGCAAGTTGTTATCAATTGTAGATAGACAGCTTTTGGGTTAGGGACCCGGGCATGGTTTCACTTCTCCTTTTAGCGCTAGACCCCATCTAGTGCACGCACAGTGAGTTTATATATGCATTGATAATGATGATTTAGAGGGCCTTATTTCCTTATGTCCAGCATTCCCTCTGGTGATATAATGTCTCCAATACGCTCTCTGCCTCCTCTTCCACAGAGTCCTCTGATCCCTGAGGGGAGGGATTCAATAGAGACATCCAGTGTTTCCCTGAGTGTTTTCAAAGTTCTCTCACTGTCTGCACACTGTCTGGCTGTGGGTCTCTGTATTTTTTCTCATCTGCTCTAGGGGGAAGCTTCTCTGATAATGGCTGAGCAAGAAACTGATTTGTGAGTATAACAGAATGCCATGATGAATCACTTTATTGCTATTGTACATAGGAGTCATTTTATTACTATGGTGTCTACATAGAGCCTTCAGCACTATGGGCTAGTGTCTTTGGAACAGAAAGGTACTCTTCTTGATACTGAAGGAGAAGCATATACAGCAATACAGCTACAAACCCTTCAATCTCCAATGGTGTCCTTCCTGTAAAATATGCTAGTGTGATAGTAGCATCAAGTTTGTCGGAGTAACCAACAGTTACCTGATTTCAATTAAGGCCCACTCCACAAGATGGAACCCATACCTGGTGCTGCTTGAGTGACCACTAACCTGAGACAATATATCCCAGAGACCAATGGTAAAGCCAAAATGCCACTGTTCTACTAAAATAATTTAGCAATAAAATGACTCCTCTAGTTTCAAGTTTCATTTAATGAACACACAAAAGACTAGGTCAATAGGAAGTCTGGCCTCCTAAAGAAGAGGGAGAACAATGCATCAAAGCTACATTAAAATATTGATCAGCTCAGGGCTGCCATGTCTGTACAATTCCAAGTCTGAAATGAATGTGTACCACACCAGATTATACTACTTTCACTGAAGTGGCTTTCATATTGGATGGCATGTATCAAATTAGTATTCTAATTCTAACATAATGCTGTTGGAGGTTCACTTTAAAAGATGATCCAATAATATAGCAGGTGAATGTCTATCTACACTTCACATTATCTAAGAATATAAACTGATTCGGACTGAAATAAAATAGCTTTTATGCAACAAATTAAGTCTTTTTATGATGAATTATTTTTCCCAATAAAATGAAGTTGCCTTAGGACTATTTCAGAAGTACTTTCACAAAATAAAGGCAAGTATGTCTTTCAATCATATAGCCACTGTTCTAACTGATTAATTGTTTACTTTGAACTAATTGCTGTGCATCTGAAATTATTCAGCTTGCATGTGTGAGTCATTCTCTCTGATACCCTTGTAATTACGGGAACTAGCACTGCTGCAGAAATATTATAAATGAGGACAATTAATAATCATTGCATCTTAGGTATGTTTAATTCTATTGCTTTTGCATCTTTTAAAATAAAGTTTAGATTTTTGAAAATATAAAATTATTTGTTTTAGTGAAATATTAATCAAGTGATTCCAACTCAATTACATGTAAGTACCATATGAAAGCCAAATAAATATGCTTTATTTATGACAGCGTTTTTTTCAAAAATTATCTAGATCTAAATCGTAATCTACATTGTGTTAAAATATTTTGTTTTGTCTAATAAGATTATTTAATAAGTCATGTTTCTAAAAGTTAAGAGAAATGATGACAAATAAAGTTTAAAAAAATAGCCAGACATGATGGTGCATGGCTGTAACCTAATATAGGAAATGCTTCAGTTTGAAACAAGTATTACCTACACAGTCAATGAGTGCATAAGCAATAAATAAGTACATGAAATAAAAATTTAGGAATTTTGATTGCAATAAGAGTATAGACACTGTTCTGTGAAACTTAAGAGAAAACTTTCTCAGTCCAGCACACTGAATATTTCTGCACACATTGCATTACAGTTCTTTCATTCTTTGGCTAGAATGTCAGGAAAATCAGTTTCACGTTTGTTAAGAAAGCCTTATTCGACACGGGAAGGTTAACTCCTGCTGGAATTTTCCGTGAGGTACTTGGCAGGACAAAGCCCAGATATTTTTTTAAGTATTGAGATTATAATTTAATGATATCATTTCCCCCTTGCCTGTTCTCCCTCAAAACCCTCCCATAGACCCCTTCATCTCTTCCAAATTTATGTCTCTTCTTCTTTAATTGTTTCTTCTGTATATGTATATTAATGATATATGTGGTGTGTGTGTGTGTGTGAATAAATATGTAAATGCAAAGCCTGAAAGCATACACAATCATGTAACATTCAGAAAAATCAAGATTTTAAAATGAATCTGGTTTGGTGTACAAGAGATAGATCTTCAATTTTCTAAAATAATTAGGTCATATTAAAAACTCCTCCACTTTTATTACCCACAGATCAATGATCTCTTGAAACCAACATATGCAAAGAAAGGAACAAGAGTAACCTCAGGAACTCCTGCCTTTCTCACAGCCTGTTGCAAGCAATTCACATTCATCATGAATTCACAAATATATGTCTTTGTCTACCTTAATCCAGTCCTTAAATTCAAATTACATGTGTTGTACAATGGTCACAAGTTAAAATGTAATTTTAGTGTGGTCCCAAGTTCGTAGCACTTTGAGAAGCCTTGTAGAATCAAATACCCTTAAAAATGTTTTGGATGATAAATTCAAGGAATTCATTCCAATTCAAGATCAAGTGTGGTTACACAGTATTGCAAGGGGCTCACAAGAACATCCACTCTCTTTTGACCCTTGACTTTCAAGGAATAGCAAGAGAGGGATGAACCCAGACTCTGTCTTTAAGAAGTGTAAAAGCTATTGAGCTGGCTGGAATCACAGTGTGGTGTGTCTCCTTGGCAGCTTTTAGAGAGAGAAGAGGAAATAGACTTAACCATCACGTGGTTTTCATGTTAAAACAATAGTGACAGGTCCTTTGTTAGCACAGTAACATTTAAATGGAGCTTTGTCAAGATGTCTTGACAGCATTTTCTTTATTAATAAGAAAACCATTAGTGAGATATTATCATTGATGTAGCATCTCACACAAATATAAGTCCAATGTCAGAGGAGTGTGGTTCCTTGGACTGTTAAAAGTACTAATCATTTTAATTTTGGGTTATATTGTCCTGTGGGGTATTTAGTGAGTTGTAGTCTTTGAAGGTTGATGCAAACCACTCTTTGCTCCTGGATCTTGACAAAAGTGCATTATTGCTTTCCACACAGAATATGGTGTTATTTTTGAAAAGCCATCATTGAATGCCCCATTGATTTGGTGATATTTTCTTATCTTAATAGACAAAAGAGAAAGCCAGGTGGTGGTTGTGCATGCCTTTAATCCCAGCACTTGGGAGGCAGAGCCAGGCGGGTCTCTGTGACTTCAAGGCCAGTCTGGTCTACAGAACAAGATCCAGAACAGGCACCAAAACATACAGAGAAATTCTGTCTCAAAAATTGGAAAAAAAAATAGCTGGGCAGTGGTGGCGCACGCCTTTAATCCCAGCACTCGGGAGGCAGAGGCAGGCAGATCTCTGTGAGTTCGAAGCCAGCCTGGGCTATCAAGTGAGTTCCAGGAAAGGCGCAAAGCTACACAGAGAAACCCTGTCTCGAAAAACCAAAAAAAAAGAAAAAAGAAGAAAAATTGGAAAAAAAAATACAAAAGAGGAATCTCAACTGACTGAGAAATACTTAAAAATTTGATCAACGGCCTTCGGCATTAGGGAAATGCAAATCCAGATTACTTTGAGATTTCATTTACAACCATCAGAATGTCTAAGTTCAATAAAACAAGTGATAGCTCATGCTGTGAAGGATGTACAGTAAGAATAACATTCATCCATTTTCTGTGGGAGTGCAAACTTGTACAAGTTAATATGGAAATCAGTGTGACATTTCATCAGGAAGATGGGCATCACTCTACCTCAAGATGTAGTTATAACACTAGTGGGAATATATATCCAAAGGGCAGTTCATTCTACCACAGAGAACACTTGCTCAACCATGTTTATTTCTGCTCTATTCAAAATAGACAGAAATTGGAAACAATGTAGAAGACTGGATAAAGAAAATGTGATACATCTACACAGTGGAGTATTACTAAGCTATTAAGAAAATAAAAAACAGAAATCTGCAGGTAAATGGATGGAAGTAGAAAAAAAATCATCCTAAGTAAGATATCTCAGACCCAGAAAGAGAAATATGGTATATATTCATTTATATTTGATTATTACCTGCTGAGTCAATTATGAGCAAGGTAGAGTCTGTAGAACCATGAAGGTTAAGTACAAAGTAAAGGACTATGGGTCACAGATAGATCTTGGCAGGAAAGGGAACTAGAATATATAGTTATGAATGGATAGGGGGACGAGTGGGAAGATAAAGTAGGAAGAAGGAGGCAAGAAGAGGAAGAAAGGAATACTGGAAGGCACATCTAAAATGAAGGGCCACTTCAGGGGTAGTATGGAATTCTAATACTGACGTAGCATGCACAGGGCCCTCACAGGTCTGCACCAGGCCCTTTGTATATATACTATGGCTTCCAGTTTAGTGTTTTTATGGGATTCCTCAGTGTGAGAATGAGTAAGTCTGTTTCTTACACTTTCTCTAGGGCTCCTTTCCTTTGTTCCTTTGGTTTTGTCCAATTCGAATGTGTTAGTTTTTGTTTTATCTTATTATATTTTCCTTTATCATTATCCCTTAGAAGCTGTTTTGTTTTCTAATGAAAAGTTGAAAGGGAGTAGATCTGAATGGGAGGAGAGGTAGGGAAGTACTAGGATAAGTAAAAGGAAGGGGAGGGGAAACCGTGATCAAGATATATTATGTGAGAAAAAAAATTGATTTTATTTTTTGGCATAATAGGATTTTAATTATTTGAGTTAGATTTTTATTTTAATTAATTAATTTATTTTTACATCTGACCACAGTTTTCCCTTCTTCCTCTCCTCCCATCTCCACCCCTCTGCCCTACCCTTTCAATCCAATACTCCTCTGTTCCTGTTCAGATAGGGCAGGTCTTCCATAGATAGGAAGTTGCAGTAACACTAAGAATCACCCCTTGAATTAAGAATGGGCAAGGCAACCTTATATGAGGAATAGATTCCCAAGAGTTAGTCAAAGCATTATGGACAGCCTCTGTAGCTTGAGTTTTCTCTCCAGGTCCCACCAAACCCCGGCAGTCTGACAGCCCACTAATAAAGTAAACACACAGACGCTTATATTATTTACAAACTGTATGGCCATGGCAGGCTTCTTGCTAACTGTTTTTATATCTTAAATTAACCAATTTCTATTAATCTATAAATTGCCACATGGCTCATGGCTTACCGGTATCTTAACATCTTCTCATCGTGGTGGCTGGCAGCATCTCTCTGACTCAGCCTTCCTGTTTCCAGAATTCTCCTCTCTCTCTGTCCCGCCTATACTTCCTGCCTCACTAATGGCCAATTAGTATTTTATTTATTAACCAATCAGAGCAACACATTTAACATACAGAACATCCCACAGCAAGCCTCTGCTCCCATTTTTAGGAATCCCACAAATAGACCAAGCAACACAACCATCACATGTATATAGAGGGCTTAGATCAGTCCCTGGTAGTTGATTCAGATTCTGTGTGTTCCTATGAGACAGGTTAGCTGTTTTTGTGGGTTTTATTGTGATATCCTTGACCTTGACCTCTTTGGATCCTGCAATCCTTCCTTCCTCTCATCAGCAGGATTCCCCAAGTTGGGCCTAACATTTGGCTGTGGATCTCTTTATCTGTTTCCATCAGTTACTGGATGAAGGCTCTCTGATGACAATTGGGTTAGTCACCAATCTGGTCATTGGAGATGGCCAGTTCAGGCTATGTACCCACTAATGCTAGGAGACTTAGCTGGGGTGATCTTTGTGACTTTGTGGGAGTTTCCCTTACTTCAGGTTTCTACCTGACTCTCCCTTTCCAATCACCTCTTTCAGTATTCTCCCCCTCCACCACCAACCCCTAGCTGATTCCTCAAGTTTCCCTCCCCATTACTCTCAGTCCACCCAGGAGATCTCTTCTATTTCTGCTTACCAGGGAGATCACTGAGTCCCCCCTTGGGCTGTCCTTGTTACCTAGCCTCTTTGTTTCCTTTGATTGTAGCATGATTATCCTTTACTTACAGTTAATATCCACTTAAGAGTGAGTACATACCATGTTTGTCTTTTTGGGTCTGGGTTACCTCACTCATGATGATTCAATTAAAAAATGAGATACAGACCTAAACGGAGAATACTCAACAGAGGAATCTGAAATGGCTGAAAAATACTTAAAAAATTTTCAACATTAGTAAAAATATAAATCAAAATGACTCTGAGATTCCATCCTACACCTGTCAGAATGTCTAAGATCAAAGCCACAAATGACAGCTCTTTCTGGAGAGAATGTGGAACAAGGGGAGGACTCCTCCATCGCTGGTGGGAGTGAAAACTTGTACAGCCACTTTGGAAATCAATATGATGATTTCTCAAAAAATCTATTCTCAATAAAAGGAAAGGACATTAAATTAAATTTGAAAAAAAAAAAGATGTAACATGTCTCCTATTTGAATTCTGTGAGAACATTTCATCTGACAGAAGGCGTAGGAAGTTACACATCAGTGAACCATGTCCTGGAGCCTTAAGTTTGTTTCCCACACCCCATGATTTCTCTACACTTCATGAAAACTCAACCAGTAAGAGTGATATTTTAATGGCATTTAATGGGAAGGCTAAATAGAATGCAATATAATCTCAGCATAGAGTACAAATGTCAGGTCAGAAAAGTAGACACTGAATAGTAGTTCTTTCAGAGATCTCTTCATTTACACTGTATATATGACCAGGATGTCTTCTCCTTTCTTTGATCATTCACTCTTGTTTCCTCATTATCAACATATAAGGCTCTGAGGAGAAATTTAACAGAAGCCACCAATATGTTTAACTCTTTTTCTATGAACTAAGCACTCCCAGAATTTGGTATGCCTATTAAACAGCATGTGAAATCATCTCTATTTAGTTCCTAAGTGCAATGTGTGGATTTTCCTTATACATGGCCATCAATTTTAAGATTCTGTTTTAGTTTTTTTTCTTTTTGAGATTATAATATATTTAAAATGTTTCATCCTTTACTGTCCTCCCTCTAATATAGCCCTGTTCCCTCTTTCACAATGTTTCTTAAGCCTTGGTGTGGGATAGTTTTGCAGATGTATCTATTAGGACTGTTTCCCAAACTGCTGCATTTTGATTGGTTGTGGTGTTCTTTTGTGGTCCTGGTGTGTTACAAAGAGAAACTTTCTTGATCAGAGTGAAGACTACACTTATCTATGGGTATAAGGACACATGTTTATAGCATTATAGGTTGTAGGTTCTCCAATATCCATGATTTCACTAGCACTGGGTATACCGTTAACTATGTTTCCAGCATCAGGAATGGCTTCCTTCTTGTTGAGAGGGTATTAAGTCCAATTAGAGAGCTATTTGTTACTGAGGGTGTCACCAATGCACCCTTATAGGTATCATGCCATGCTAATCATTGTGGTTCATAGGCATCATAGCTGCCTTGGATTATTGGTTGCCTTCCTTCTTTGGAAGCTTGCATGGAGACTTCTGATACAATGAAAGCTTGTCCTCAGTGAGGAGGGTTTCAGGTCAGGGGTTTCTTGTCTCTGTTTCTGAGGTGCATGGCATTTTCAGCTATGGGAATTGCCTCCCACATTAGAAGAGTTGGGCAACTGAGTACAATAACTATAGACTGTATAGTGTTTTGAATGTCTCTTGGACAGCCCTTACCAAAAACTCAAAGAAGGCTTATGATGTCTGTTGCTGGGTGTTTGTTAGGTGGTACTTGGTTTAGCTGCTAGTCAAATATTTAGATGTTTTCTGTAAAAAAGACCTACTGTTCTGTCTGGTTTCTTACATGGGAGAGATAGCAACCTATAAAGTTAAAACTTTTAACTTCCAACAGGATCTAAGCCTGTATGATTCAATACATAGGACATTAGGCTAGGGTCATTATATTTGTTGATAGTTCAAGAAGGATTGACCATTTCTTTACAAAAAGAAAGTATCATCTTATCTAACATAGCACTGGCTCCTTTGTACTGGAGAGCTCAGATATAAAAGACATGGGGGGAAGCAAGAGATCTTTGCTCTTTTCTCAGTCACCACTCAGGTGCCCACATGTAAGCTGTCTTATCTAATCCTTGGTGCATCTTTCCCAATAATTTTCACCAATATGAACTTAATGGGCTATTAGACATGTCACCTATTGCTCTGGCTTGAAGATTAATGTTTGATTGTTTTTCCTCTAAAGGCTACAAATAAATTGATAACACATTTTTTCTAACTCGATTGCTACAGCAATGAACACTAATTATTTAATAATACCGCTAAATACCACATTTCTTTAATCATGCAATGTTCTGGTATCTGGAGGAACTAATCTTGTTAATGTATGGTGTAGGTGATGCCACAATTGAATTCAGGCACCACAGGGTAAAAAGCCTCCATTAATATTGATGTGCTCATGTCAGGGATCAGAAAACCTGACATATGTGGAAGAGATGACTTGGTATACACTAGAAATAACAATCTGTCCATAACAGTAGCATCTTTCCCCACTATATGTAGAGATTTTGCAGACTTTAGTCACCAGAAGAGACATCTAGCTTACTGATGCTAGTTGTAGCCAATAACTAATGTATTCACAGCACTATTCACTCCTTCTACCCATGTGTAGTATTTATTTAATGAAACAAACCAAAGGGTTTTCAGGTGTCCTCTTCTGGTAATGTAACAAGTAGATAGAAGCCATTTATGGGAGACTTTGAACTACTAATTACAACCTACTTGTCTCTCAAGCATGCTATAATACACAAAGTGGATCACAGACTCCAAAACCAAGTGAGTACAGTGGAGGCCCACAGATGCTTCCTTGCTGTGGGATGTTCTGTATGGCAAATGTGTTGCTCTGATTGGTCAATAAATAAAACACTGATTGGCCAGTGGCTAGGCAGGAAGTTTAGGTGGGACTAACAGAGAGGAGAAAAGAACAGGAAGGTGGGAGGAGACACAGTCAGCCGCCACCAGGACAAGCAGCATGTAAAGATGCTGGTAAGCCTTAATTTAATTAATTTAAGATATAAGGACAGTTAGCAAGAAGCCTGCCATGGCCATACAGTTTGTAAGCAATATAAGTCTCTGTGTTTACTTGGTTGGGTCTGAGCGGCTGTGGAACTGGCAGGTGAGAGAGATTTGTCCTGACTGTGGGCCAAGCAGGAAAACTCTAGCTACACTTCCTAGTAAGACTTTACTCAGGGTCAGAGAACCTGGGTTTGCTTTACCCAGCAGGACTGCATAATAGGATGATTTGACCATGGACATGGTTAGCAGGTGTTTTGAAGGGTCCACATTTGGCTATATGTTGTGCTTCAATCTTGAAAGGGAGAGGTCTTTTGCCTCTCCCCTTGGCAGTGTGTAAAAAGCTAATTAGAATAAATCTAGAATAAAGAAACCAGTTGGGTATGGACCCAGGGCCCTCCTGAAGCTATCCTGTGTCTCTGTCTTTCTTATCTTCTATTTCTATCTTTCTTTCATTTCCTCATTCCTCTCTCCTCCCCACAAGAACTCTTCTACAGGTTGGAGCTGGACACCAGCAGACTCCCACAGTACAGTTACTCTGGGGAGTTCGAAAATCTCCTATTAGATGACATATACCATCTGGGTGATTCCTCTCAATGATTACATTCACACAATTAACAAGATTACAATTACAATTTGTCTTCCTTGCAATAATTCCATCAATAGTACCATCTTAACATTTCCAGCATGAACTAATCTCATCCTACTGTCTGAATTGATTTTGGGGAACTGATACTTTAGTTGTATCTTCTGATTAGCAAGATTTTATTTCTATCAATTGCCAACATGTTGTCCTTGGCTGGATCAATGAACCTATGAGAGCAGTGTAATTCACAAAAGAAAAGGCTAGAATCATACTGGTTTTGCCACACTGGGTTGACACATGGTGAAGTACTTTCCACACAAATTCATGACTAGGACCTACTATATGAAGCCTGATATGATAGATATGTTCAGGTCATTTCTGCATGTCAATATCACACACCTATGCCAAGGTGTCCTTTTAGGGTGGGAAAGACTTGCCTAAGTACTTCACTGTGATTCATTTACCTTTTTCTTTTTCCTAGCACCTCTGGATCTACTCTTTGGTTGGGGCTTTGGAGCAAGAAATAAACAATAACAACAAAACAAACAACACAACAACAAAAATTCTCCCTCTCAAAGACTGTATTATAATACGTTTGCTCCACACCAGGAGTTCTCCTGCAAGGAAAAATGAAACAGTGAGAATCTACAGCCTTTTCTGTTTATCTTTCCAGGAATTTAGTGTTATCAAAATTAGAGAAGGCAGCTAGAATCTGCAGCAGGCACCCATGATCATTGGGGTATTTATTTAAAAAAGAAAAAGAAAAAAATTGAAAGTAAAAAGTAGATGAGAGTATTCAGATAAACCCGTGACCTCATATACTGATGGAAGGAAGTAATAAGGAAGTTCATTGCAAAACTGAACAGATTTACAGCAAATGTAATTTATGAGTGTTCAGGGATTCAAAGAGGTTCAACGATGTTCATAGCAGCAATATTCATGATGTGTGGGATGTGGAAGCATTCACATATCTGTGATAGATGATCACAATGTGGCCCTGCATACAAAGAGTGAAAGGGGGATTCTGAAATATGTTACAGTTGTAAAATAAAATTAACTAGTCACAAACACTGTGTGGTTTTTCATACAAACAAGTTAAAATTTGAAGGACAGAAAATAGAATGGTGGTTGTCAGGGACTGAGAGGAGGGAACAAAGAGAGTAACTGTTTAATAAGTAAAAATTTTCATCTTTATAAGATGAAGCAAACTGTGAAGATGGATGGTGGGGATGTTCACACAAGTTTGTGAATATATCAAAGTCACTGAATTGTATACTTAAGAACAATAAATGTGGTAACATCTAAAAGTTGAAAAATTAGTGAAAAGAATTGTCGAGTAAAGCAAAATGTTGGGCAAGAAATACATGCACATTCTATGCATTTAAAATTTGAAAACTAATGCATGTATCTATATCTGCTTCTGTGTCAATCTTCTGCAATTTAATATTTGATGTGAAGTGCACAAACATAGTTTGGATCCCTATAGACACACTCTTGGGGGAAAAAAAAGTAAGGATATTTCAATGGCCTTTCAGTTAAATCTGGTTAAATTTACTTTTACATATAACTAAGATTGTAGTCATCAGGAGGAGGAAGCTGTGATTGCTAGTTTTTACACACACTGTTTAAACATTTATAAACACTTACACTTGTACTAGAGGAAGGCTTTGCTGTGCCTCAGAGCCTAACCCAGAGAAGTCTTTGCCAATTCCCATGGGACAGAAGCATAGAAGTCTTTCACATGTCCATGCCCATATCAACATTACTCACTCATTAAGGGCTGCATCTGCCCCTTACACACTTACTCAGGGCTTCCTATATTCCTCACTGTACATACAGCATATTGCCCATCATCCTTATACTATGTAAATGTCTAAGATAGATAAATAGATAGAAAAAACAGATAGATACATAGACAGTAGATAGATAGTAGATAGATAAATAGATGATAGATAGATAGATAGATAGATAGATAGATAGATAGATAGATAGATAGAACATAGTACATAGGTGATAGAATAAATTAGGTCACATTGGCTGAGATTGATAAGCACATTCTTCATCATACTTTTAAATAATTAACATATTTTTGTCTCCACGTTCAACACAACTTAAAACTGCTATGACGAGTATGTTTTTTGTCAAATATTTTCTTTATTATGAGAAAAAGGTCTCCAATTACCCAGAGTATACAAAATTAAAAAAAAAAATCCATGAATGCAGTGAGGGCTAGACCTTTTCTATTTGAGGGGAAAAATAAGAAAACACACACATTTTCTGATGGCAACTTTCTCTCTTTTTTTCCAGGAAAATTTTATGTATTAACATACAAATAAAATATCACCACATTTCAGCACAAATAAAATAACATTTCCCCTTTTTTGTCTAATAAAAATAAAAGAAAATAAAAAAGTAATAACTAATATAAGAAAAACTATATACAATAAGTACAATAACTGTATACAATATATAGAAGCAATGAATACATCAACAATGTCTAGTCCATTTGCATTTGACCAATTCAGATAACAAACACTCTAATTGTTGTGCTAGAAACCCCATCCAATGACTGAGGGATCTGGAAGCAGAGATCCACAGCTAGTCCCCGAGCGGAACTCCAGGAGTCCAATTGGCAAGAAAGAGGAGGGTCTATATGAGCGAGAATTGTTGAGACCAGCATTGGATAAAGCACAGGGACAAATAGACAAATGAACTATAAACCAATGACTGAGGGGCCCCCAACTGGATCAGGCCCTCTGAATGGGTGAGACAGTTGATTGCCTTCAACTGTTTGGGAGGTATCCAGTCAGTGGGACCGGGTCCTGTGCTCATTGGATGAGTTGGCTGTTTGAAACCTGGGGCTTATGCAGGGTCGCTTGGCTAGGCCTGGGAGGAGGGGACTGGCCCTACCTGGACTGAGTCTACCAGGTTGATCTCAGTCCTCGGGGGAGGCTTTGCCCTGGAGGGGGTGGGAATGGGGGGTGGGCTGGGGGGGAAGGGGAGGGGGGCGGGAGGGGGGAACAAGGCAACTTTCTCTTTTAATCCTTCTTAAAAAAATCTCTTTCTCTGAAAATTTCTGTCTCCAAGTAGATACATCTCTTAACATACAGCTATATATCTCTCTTTACATACATGCATCTCATAATCTCTTCCTGAAAATCTTTATTGCTCTCTCTCTTGCTTAGTTACTCATCCTCTTTCCTCAGCTCTCTCTGCACACCCACATACACTCTAACACATACTCATTGCTAGCTCCCCATCATAGCGTCAACTCCTTCACACAGCTTTCACATGGCTCCCTTACAAAGCTCTACACAGACGCCTTCACAGCCAAACTCTGCCCAAATATAAGTTACATTTTCAGGGTGACAAAGCATTTCTTGAATAAACAATCAGAGACAGAGACAAACTAATTCACTTAAGAAATCACCCAGTTTCTCTCAGGCTAGGAAGGTCAAAATGACGAGCCAGTGAATAACTCTTGACCAAGCACATAGCCTGAGTGGTTAGTGCTCACAGATAGAAAAAAATGACATTGAAATTCAGGACTTAACAATAACAGTAGTTGTCTAAACCTTGAGTGGTTGGGGTACGTGCAGAAGGAGAATTATTGTAGAGGGTTATGTCCACCAAAGTTGCTTCAGTTCTGACCTTAAATTAGTAATAAACACCTGGGAACTTCTTTTTGTGTATTCTCTGCAGGGGAAAATAGTCTGTTTTGAACTTGTGCTAAGATCTTAGCTAAATGTGTAAAAGGCTGTCTTTGTAATTGAGGATAGTATTTTTTAGCTTAAGTTTTCCTGCCTGGCCCACAGTCAGGATAAATCTCTCTCACCTGCCAGTCCCACAGCCTCTCAGACCCAACCAAGTAAGCACAGAGACTTATATTGCTTACAAACTGTATGGCCGTGGCAGGCTTCTTGTTAACTGTCCTTATTTCTTAAATTAATCGATTTCTGTAAATCTATACCTTGCCACATGGCTCGTGGCTTACCGGCATCTTTACATGCTGCTTGTCCTGGCGGTGGCTGCCAGTGACTCCCTCCGCCTTCCTGTTCTTTTTATTCTCTCTGTTAGTCCCGCCTATACTTCCTGCCTAGTCACTGGCCAATCAGTGTTTTATTAGCAACACATTTGCCATACAGAACATTCCCACAGCAACCGTTGCTTTACTATATCAGTTATAAAAAATATTGTAAACAGAAGTCATCTTCCTGACCACCCACAGCTATATATGTTTGTCCAAAGATGAAATATTTTTATGAAATAAACACACAAGCAGTGGGGAAAATACCCATAGCTATTATTAGGGAAGAAATGAAGTAGCACATGAGAAAAATTACAGACAGAGACAGCCAATCATATAGAGTCAGTGACTCCACAGCCATGCCACATGAGGTTCCCCATCGGGGGGTTGAACTGTTAAATACTAGTTGCCATCTGCTATATACTCCCATGGCCTCCTGCACTTTACCTAAACATACCTAAAGAAATGAGTTTAGGTCGTGTGTGTGTGTGTGTGTGTGTGTTAGTATGTATGTATGTACCAGTGAATTTTCCTAAACTGAACATTTCTGTATTATTATTATTATACTTAATGGATAGCATTTCTAGTACTTAGAGACTTGTCCATACTCCCAGTACAAACCATATGGTTTTTACCACTCAAGGTATCTATTATCTTTAAATTTGTCATGAGAGTTAGGCCTATCTTTGAACTTTATGTAAATGAAAGAAGAATTCTATTTATCTATATCTGGTGTTTTTCTATATTATGATAATATGATTTGTATCTGTATATGTTTTCATATACAGAAAACATATCTGTATATGTTTTCATATCATTTGTATATAGTATTCAAATTAGTGTCACTGTCCTAACTTGTGTATAAATTTCCCTTTAGTTCTAGCTTTTAGCAATTTTAACTAGCCACACTGAAACATACTGCTGTGTAGATTTTAATGAGCATATGCCCACAATGCTGTTACTTATTTCCTAGAAGCAGAAAGATGGTGCCATATAGTGAGCAGGTGACCAGCCTTAATCAATACCAAACCCCCATATCCTATTTAGAACAGAACAATCTGGGCATGCTTTGTCTTGAGCCACCATCCTGGTTAACTATACTGATTACTTCCATTGAAGAACTGGGTAAGTTTTCATAGAAACCTTAGCCCACATTTCACACCTAACATAAAGGAACCTCATTTTAATGATGTTTCAATGTGATTTCAAGTCCAATTCAATGACAGAAAGGGGGCCCTCTGGAATGACAAAGCTGTTAAGTAGGAAGGGAAGCTATCACAGTGTCAGATATAAAGTGTAATCATGTGAACCAGGCTACTCATTTCCTCAATAACATGATTGAATTTATACGATGTCAATATCAAAATATAGCAAATGTTTGAAAACAGAAAAAAATATCATAAAACATACAATGGATGGACAAATAATTCATTTGTCTTTCCTTCTTGATAGATACTTTGTATTTCCATGCAGAATGACAATGTATCTCATAAACACAGAATATTATAAGAATAAAGTGATCCTTGTTATTATTGGTGTTAGTTTTCTATTGCTATGAAAACAGGATGACCAAGGCAACTTGGTCATTTATTTGGTTTATTTGAGGCATATAGTTTCAGAGGGTGTGTCCGTATCTATCATGTTGTGGAGCATGGCACATGTTGCCACTGGCACTGAAGCAGTAGCTGAGGGCTTGTATCTTGATTCACAAGCAAGAGGCACAGAGAGAGCTTAATTGGGAATTGAGTGGCATTTTAAAACCTTTAATTTCCTCCCCAGTGATATACCTCCTCCAACAAGCCTACTCCTCCTAATTCTTCTCAAACTGTTCAGCCAATTGGAGATAAAGTATTCAGATGTATGCTCCTATAGAGGCCATTTTAATTCAAACCACCATCTGGGTCACAGGGGTCAAGACTGATAGGACTATTGGTTGCTCTTCATCTTTGGAAAGTTGTATAGTACCTTCTAGTACTATGAAATCTACTACTCCTAATTATATTATAAACATTTGTCCTTTTACTCACAGATAAGTGTAGTCCTTACCCTTCATCAAGAAAATTTCTATTTGCAACATACAGAGACCATTACAGCAAACTACAATCAAAATATAGAGTTTTAGAGCCTAGTTCTGATAGATACATCTCCAAAACAACTCCTGAACCTAAGACTCAGGGATCATTGTGTAATACAGGGTAAAATGATTGTAACAGTCAGAGGATCCAAGAGCTTGCTGTGACATTGTGTCTATTAGTAATGTCAGAAGCTATGCTAATAAAGTCTTACCAGTATGACTGCTTAACACGAGCTGAACAAGGATGACATCAATAGACATTCTAACATGGACAGGGGAAAGTTCAGAAAGCCTCAACTCTACACAAAGAACTACAGGCAACTAAGCAATGCTGGGAGTGAGAGAAATTGTCTTCCACAGGGCAGAGCATACTAATTGGTTATCCAATACCAAATGATCAGCTTGGAAAAGATACATTCAAATAACCTTATACAGATTTAGTAGATTGTATTCATGTATTAAGAATATATGCATATATACATATATAACAACAATTAATGAAAAAAAGATCATGATTGAATGGAACAGCAAGGAGTGGTCTATGGGAAGATACAGAATAAGGAAAGGTAAAAAGGAAATGGTATAATTATATAATAATCTCAACACATAAAATAAATTATTTAAAAATGAATAAATTCAAATTTATTCTTTTTATACTTTTAAAATACTGATTGGATCAAAGGTGAATTCATAAGGAGGTTAGATAAATTAATATTTCTATATGGCACAGGGAGTTAAATCAAACAGTGTTGGCTATCACTCTATCTTGAATATAGATTTTTTTATCCCTTTAGAAAATCTCGTGTTGTAGGAGACAAAGCAGCAATCTGGGGGTATTTATGAAAACTATACAGAAATAGTTAATAATACACCAATGGCCCATTGAAAAACCCTAAACACAGTTCTAATTACTATGTGATAATCTCCAGGCCACTGTAATCAGATGCAATCACTTCAAAATATTTCAGAATGTGAAATGTTGCTCTTGTTAAAAATGTCAGGTAACACTATTGACAACATAAAGAGATGCTTGCCTGCATCTATAACATCTATAACAATATTTCTCCAGATTTAAACATTCTACCACAAATATGTAAACTTTCCCAACCCAGCAGAAGGAAGATAAAGTTAAGTTAAAATACATGAAACATTTTGGTAAAGTCCTCAGTAAAAGAATGAAAACAAATGACATCACCATGCCTTTTATATTTTTTTTGAAATATTTTTACCTGTAACATCATTTCTGTACTAAATTTTGATTAAGTTTAAAAGGAATTAATAAGTTTCTAAAGCAGCAGTTCTCAACCTGTGGGTTATGGCCCCTTTGAGGGTTGAATAACCTTTTCACAGGGATTGTTTATCAGATATCCTGCATATCAGATATTTACATTACTACTTATAACAGTAGAAAACTAGAGTTATGAAGTAGCAATGAAATAATTTTAAAGTTGAGAGTCACCATAATATGAGGAAGTGTACTAAAGGGTCGCAGTATTAGGAAGGTAGACTACCACTGCTCTAAAGACATCCAAATACTAAATTTCTATGTCAAAATTTCAATCACGTAAAGTGTAGAATAATTCTAACATTTTTGTTTTAACAAAACAAAACTTACCTACTAGGGATGCTGTGAATGTGTTGCTCTGATTGATAAATAAAACGCTGATTGGCCAGTAGCCAGGCAGAAAGTATAGTGTAGGCGGGATAAGGAGAGATGAGAATTCTGGGAGGTGGAAGGCTGAGTAAAGAGATGCTGCCAGCTGCTGCCATGAGTAGCAAGATGTAAGACACCGGTAAGCCACAAGCCACGTGGCAAGATATAGATTTATAGAAATGGGTTAATTTAAGATGTAAGAACTAGATAGCAAGAAGCCTGCCACGGCCATACAGTTTATAAGTAATATAAGCTTCTGAATGATTATTTTATGTTTGCTGATGGACTGAGGTGGCTTGGAGGGACCTGGAGAGAAATTTTTCAGTTACACTTACCCCTGAGAAATCATAATTGCAGAAAAAACTGTTGAAATAAGTCTAGCTATTCAGATGAAGAACTCAGAGCAGTTGGGGAGTTCTTATTCCTACTGCTTTCCTTAAAATGTAAGTGGTACAAGGGGGCTACTTCACTGGTAGTCAATGAAGAATACCTGGAGAAGCCAATTTTCTGTGTAATGATGGAGGAGGATCTGTCTCCCACAGTATGCTGCACTTAAAAAAAAAAACACAATGGGTAGGAATCCTTGTGATTCCTGTTATTCCTATTTTCGTCACTGGCTAAGGGAATTAGTTAATTCAAAAAGAGAGTTTAGGGGCTTAATGGTGGCAATGTAGACTATTGCTAGTGATGGAATTGGAATCAGACTTGTTTACTAATTGGATTCAGTGATGTAGCTTGTGATAACACATATCAAAGTGTAGACACAGCTTTCACAGGGTAAACAGAACACAATGAAAATAGCAGAGATTAGTTGCATGGTTGAAAGTTCTAATTTTAATAGAGACTCTTTTGCTAAAGTCAACACTTATCACTACGCCATCAGTGAGTGTCAGTGAAACACCAGGAGGTCTGATCTTCTGCATGCATTATGGTCTCAGGGATTAGTTTTTAATTTCCTAATTGCAATGTAATTCAAATATTTACTTTCCAAAAATCAGTCAATGTTCTACTAAGATTAACTGACCTTAGTTCACACATGAGGGAGAGTGAGAAGGTTCCAAATTATGTTTCTAACACACATACACATTAGTATACATATATAATATATATTGCATGGACACAAAATTGCTGATATAACAACTGTTTAACTGAAACATATGAAGTTGTTTTAGCAGAAATTCTGTCTTTCTGTTGATTTGTCTGTTGTTCTTGCCTCTTTAAATGGACACATCTCTTTTTCGTATATTAGGAACAAATAATATACCAGCAGATCTCTCATGCTTATCCCATAAGCCCTGCTCACTCATTTTTCTTTCCTCACAGCCACATCACTAGTTAAAACCAACAAAATTGCTTCTCAAGCTTACTGCAATTGTTTCATAACAGATCTCAGCATATTGGTGTTGCTCTATTTTATTTGTTACACAAACAGATAGATTTTTAAAAGGACTGAGGTAAATATACTTCAAATCTTGCTTTTGTTAAAGTACAAGGTTTATGAATTACACAATTCATAAAGTCATGCTTTGCAGCCATTGAGGTCTGTCCTCACTCTGATCTATGTCTTCACACTACCTCTGCTCTCATCATTGACTCTAAAGTCATTTTATCCAGTTTTCTCAAAACCCAGGACTTCCCATGTATAAAAGCAGTATCTTATGTAGTCAGCATTCTATCACAGGCCGATTGACTGTTAATTAATAAATAGATGAATTTATAAAGGACCAAAACAACAAGTCATAAATGACTTGCATATTGTGACTGTAGAAAAGTCTGTCTACAAGTCTTTTGAAAATGTTAGTACAGGACTTGTCATAATAGAGATTCATTGAACAGTGGTAGTAATCTTTATTTAAATTTTATAAATATTTTATCATGATAGTTATACTTTAAAAAAGGCAAGAAATTTTCCATTTGTAATTTATTTGCATGGTGAACTTGATTTGCTAATAAAGAATAAAGACTATGAATTTTTCCTATAGATATTTTTTAAATTGTAGCTGCATTTTTTAATATAAGCATTAAAATATATTAATCCAAGCCTTTGCCAATCAGTTCACTATGACATTTTAAAGAGAAAAGCATAATATTTATATTTGGACAATTTAATATATAAAACAATTATAGTAATATAATACATTGATATTTTATCAATGTGATAATTTTAAAAGAGAGAGAGAGTAAGAGAAATAAAAGCAGAAACCTTGGAGTGCTCATAGCAAGAAATGTGTAAAAGTGAGATGCATTCTGAAGAGCAAAGAGAAGCTTTTCATGCAGAAAGAAAGAAAAACTAACAATTAAGGGTATGAAATATCACATATATATGAAAGAGTATGTCATCATTTTGGAATAGTCATGCATAAGAAGTCAAAGTCTCAGATTTACTGAAACTATGCACATATATTGGAAGGCATACATTGTAGGATCATAATTGCAAAATGAATTTATCTTCTAAACTACAGAATTCCAGCTTGAAAGTAAGATTAAAATTACCAGATAAATATTTTCAAAATGGCTAGATATTTAAGAAGAGAAGAGAGGTCAATAAAAAGCAGATAAGGAACCATGTCATTAGAGATTTGTGTTCTGATCAGAACTATCTCCTCCCACCTCCCTCACTTCCTTGCTCTCCATATTTTACCCAGAAAATATCTGTTCAGTACATAATGTCAGGGATTATTTTAAACATTAGGGATTCATAATGTTCCTTTTGGTGATAGTGGGGAAAAAGACATCTAGTCAAATAGCTATTAGCAAGTGTACTTTATGAAATATTTAAGATGTAAAACTTTTTTCAGTCTCAATCCACAGATGTGATGAAATCTAATAAATTTATTGAATTGGTCTGCAATTCAATGTTTCAGTTTTTATAGTGAAGTCACCTGAGCTTGCAAGATATATTTGACTATCAAGTGATTTACTAGTTCAGTATATTCTAATACATCACAAGTATTGGTGTTAGGTTAGGAACGTTCAGTATTTGTTGAATGAACAAAAACAAAGAGAAGTAATAACACTAAAAATATTTGCAATGAAAGGTAAGATTATAATAACTCTTAAACAAGATTTCCATGCAGAAAAACATCCTTTGAAAACTTTCTTTTTCTTTTCCTTACTTTCGTTTACATTTCTAATACTTGGCTCTTCCAACTTTAAATTTTTGTTCTCAAATTTTTCAGTAATTTTCCTCCATATTAATAAACTTAACAACCATATCATGTGCCACTATTTCAGAATTATGTGGCTTACCAACCCATACTTTTATAAACTACTAATTACTGATTAGTCTACTGTTGAAAAACAGTGATTGTAGTAACCTTTATCAGAATTCAATTGATTAGAAAATTAAACTTCTTTCAAGAAATTTTGAGTATATCATGTGTATTGCTATTGACCCCAAAAATCACTGAAATCCATGCCTCCCAAAAACCACTAGTTTTCATCATAGAAAATCAAAGACACAGATTTTTTTTTTTTTTTTGGTTTTTCGAGACAGGGTTTCTCTGTGTAGCTTTGCGCCTTTTCCTGGAGCTCACTTGGTAGCCCAGGATGGCCTTGAACTCACAGAGATCCGCCTGCCTCTGCCTCCCGAGTGCTGGGATTAAAGGTATCTTAATTACTGCATTGCTCAAAACGAAGTCATAAAAATAATTTGCTGTGATTTGCATTAGTTATTGACTCTTTGTTTAGAGTACAAAGAATGACTCAGATTATTACAAGTAAATATTTAAACAAATCTTGTCTAGAATTTATAATATACATATATCATATAATAAATATTCAGGTATGTTTTGTTCATTTTTTTCTGTGGTTTATGTTTGCATTGTGATTTAATAATTTTTTCTTATTTTAATTGTATATTGATACCTAGATGATGCTTTAATGAGTCTTCATTAATTTAAACATTTAATGTGTTCTAATAGACATTAGTGTATACTAGGAATGTATGAAGATGTTGATCAACTGAGTGATCAACACTAGTTGTGAGTAAGTGAGTGATAGAATGCTAGATCATCCACCATTTAAATAGTAGAAACATTCATCTAACAAAATAAGTATCGGTAAGACTCCTTAGAGTTTCTAAGGAGGTAAAGAACCGATGAGTAGATTGGACACAGTTTGTCATCATAAAATGTGATAAAAATAAGTAAATGGACTTCAGAATAGTGGTCATTATACATAAAACATACTTCATTGACATTCTGCTATAGTTCATTGCATTTCCAAAGGGGGCTCCTCATTATCAGCACATAGCTCAATGTGATTTGTGAAACTAAAGTCAATGTGATGCATTAATGAACCTGTGAAATTCTACCTTCGAAAATCTGTCTTTGATTTCTACTGGAGAAAGGAATTTCTTCTTTAGCACACTCCAAGTGGTAAAATGGAAGGTATAAAAAAAATCTATGAAGAAGCATAAAGGCGTTGTTTACTTCACTACATTGCATGGTTATTAACACAGGAGAAAACAGATTCTGTTAGACTATAATGCCAAGCAATAGCCTTGGAGACACAACCTCCTCTCAGCATATATAGGATTTGTTTATTTCCATTGTTCTTTTGAGACATGAAAACCACATATTAACATGACCAAAAGACAATTTCTAACTCATGTGCTTAGCATTTTCAGTTACAGCAAATCTGATCAATGTTACTAGTTATATAATCAAAGGTAAGTTCTTTATCTTACCAAATCTTGGGTTTTGAATCCTTAATGTGATTAATAGGTGGTATGTATAGAGTTACAGAGATAGTTAAGTGAGATACATTGATAAATCATATGTTTCATATATTAATAAGTCACTTTATATCAATCAAAACTCTGTTTCTAAGACCAACTACTTATAAACACAATTCTCTTTCTCAGTACTAATTCTTTTCCTCTTAATTTTTTTCATTTCAGGAAATCTTTCTCAGATATGCATAATATAATAGATAAGTAGTTTTTAGTGTACTAAAATACCCTGACTCGTTTCCATAGGCATATTTTATTATTTATTATGCTTTCAATTTTTTCTCAAACTGTAAATGCTTCACTATAGCAGCAAATTCAGTTAATTTCTGCTATTGACACTTTTGTCTGTTCCATGGAAAAAGGTCAGCCTTACACTCTTGTGTCTTTGTTCCTCAATTACCTAATAATTATATTTTACTCAGACTAAGAGAATGTTAATAATTGATTTTTACAATTTTAATGAGCATAAAGGATTGTAGTTGTCCTTGTTCCTAAGAAGAAAACTCACAGATATGTCTGTAGCTGTGTGGCTATGAGGTTATCATAAGGAACTGGTTTTATAAAAAACAAATTGAGTATGGAAGTCTTTTTTGATTGTGATGCTTTTACTAGCATTATTAGTCACAATGCCAGTACCACCCAGTATAAATTTAACCTATGATCAGCCAATCTGTAATTTAAAACTTCCTATGACCTCATTATAGAAACAAGGAGAAACAGTGACATTAATCTTAACAATTATTTTTTTAAATCAATATACTAAAATTTTAATTTTGCTATGTATTCAATATAAAATATTAACAAGGTATTTTCCAACCAAGAAAAAATAATCTTCCAATGGAGTATATATTTTCTATTTATAATATATTTCAATTCAAATCAGTTCAATTTAAAATGCTCAAAACCCACATAGCACTAGTGACTCCCATACTGGATAGAAAGTAAGGCTCTAGAATCAAAGAGATAATAATACAATTTTTTGTAACCATAATGATCATCAAAAAAGTTTTAAAGTGTATAACAATATCAGCAATGCATAATGGTTAAATCCACACTGTCAGAAACTCATATCAACTGTCAATTTTCTGGGGTCAGTGACTCAGAATGAAGGCCCTTCCCTTCTCTGGTGGTATTAATTCTAGTTTTTAATTTCTAAAGGAAGAAACTGTTACCTTTATTCCCTCCTCTTCTCTTTTAATATTTTCTTTTATTTTTCTAGAATTATCTTTTATTTTTCCTCCAAAATATGAAATATTAATAAATTAAGAAAGACATACATTTGGGAACTTGAATGTTAAGATTCTGATTTTAATGTTTAACATTTAAATAGTTCCTCTCAGAGGAACCATTTCTCATGAAGTAAATACTTATTCCTGCACAGCTTCTCTGGAAAATGTGTTCACATTGAAAGTGTTTGATATGTTGAGTGTACATATATAAATTTATTAGTCCTTACTCATGATTTTTCACATATATGATCAAAATCCAGACATTCAACAACAATGAAATGAGTATGTGCTGTTACCTACTCTGATGTTTTTGATTATAATTTGATTTTTCAGTTGAACATGTTGGATTGTTTTCAGGGCTCTCATTGGAGCAGGCTTTCTTTTGGGTCACCAACCAGCTCCCTAATCATGACATGCAGACTTTTATTTATTATTAGTTATAAATACTCAGCTTTATCTTATGGTTGTCCTACTAGCTCTTATAACTTAAATTATCCCGTTTCTCTTCATCCATGTTTTGTCTTGGGGCTTTTTACCTTTCTTTCTTTCCTTCTGTATTTCTGCTGTCCCCGTGGCTGACTGGCTGGCAAATGCCCAGTTTCTATCCCAGGCATGTCCCTTTTTTCTCCCTCATTCTTTCCTTCTTCTCTCATCTCTTGAGCCCAGATTTCTCCTCCTACTTATTCTCTCTGCCCACCAGCCCTGCCTATTCCTTTTCTGCCTAGGTATTGACCATTCAGCTTTTTATTAGAACAATCAGGTGCCTTAGGCAGGAAAGGTGAAAGAGCAACACATCTTTACTTATTTAAACAAATGCAGCACAACAAACATAACACATCTTTACATAGTTAACGAAGACAACATAAACACATTCACATAGTTAAAGTTGTATTCCACAACATAAACAAGGGTAACACATCTTTAAATGGCTAAAATAATATTCCACATCATCTCATCACAATTCTTCCTAAGGAACATTGGTGTGCAACCATTTCTACTCTTATTTACCTATGTCCTGTACCAATGATTCCGCTGCTTCTATGCCTATCCTATATGGTCATAAATTAACACGGACATTTTTCTACTCCTAACCTGAGTGAAATCCCCATATTTAATCAATTTATTCAGGAAACATCATACAATGCTGGCAGAAGTTTGACTTCTGTGGCTGTTCATGTTCTCTGTCACTGCTCCCTGTCTTTTCATTAAATTAAATTTAACAATCTGTGCTAGTGTAGCTAGGGATTATGAAAGGTTTTAAAATATAATTTTTTAAAGGCTTGAAAAAGACGAAATCTTAGACATATGTAAGTGTTTATAGAACAAAAGTTGGTGACCATCAAGTCAGCAGGTCTGCTTATTACACATTTGGGAATACCTATCCACTGCAATTCTGTAAATAATAAATAAAAACTAAAATGGCATATTTTTAAAAATAACACTCTGCTGTGGAACTTCATGTGATAATGATATCTGAATGTTGATTTCAAGTTCATGATATCTGATTTGGTTCCATATTTTCTAAAATTTCTACTTTATATATGGTTTGGTGAACACAACTTTAGTAAAAATAAATAGACTGCACACGTGCAACAGAGTGTGACTGTCAAAGAAATAAGCTTCCAAGCTAGGTTTTGAAATTTGGTGCTTTTGGTCTATTCACAAGTAAAATGTTACTTCTAAGAATTTGACCAGCAATTTTATATTGCTAAGAAATGTAATGAAATACACACTAGAAAGTTTTCTAGTTTTTAGAATTTCTAGAAATTCTAATTTCACTCAGTATTTAAATTTATCTACTATTTACAAATAATATTCATCATGTTTTTCTCCTTTTACTTTTTATTACCAACTTAATAATGTTTCTTCTTATTCACAAAACTGAAATTATACAGGTTTATTCTTAATGGACTAAGTATTAAATATCAAAAATTGGGTAATCACAATTATTTGAAAAAAACACATAGGCTGAAACAATGAGAGAAGAGGCTGTAGTTGACAGAGAGCAATGACCAGTATATGAGAGATTTTGGAAGGAAGGAAGGTAAGGAGTAAATGTTGTAATTATATTATAATCTCAAAAAAAGTGAGAGCTGACAAATATAAATTCTGAGTAGACCTTTAATCTACTTTCAATGGTATCATGAAATTATATCCAATAAAGTTTCTTTGGCAGTTTGTTTTTTTTTTATCAATTTTGCAACTCTTCAATTATTTCAGAGCAACAATTTACAACACTAGGCAATTTTTGAAGTCTAAAGGAAAGGAATATTTCTTTGCATAATTATATTCCCAAGAGACTAATTTCCCAAGAGAGAATTACAGCCACAGAAGGTAACTATACTTGACCAGCTGTTCTATGCCATGGAGCAAGAAAAGATCCCAAAATAGCAAATGTGTGTTTGGGGCAATATTCTCATGCTGTAGCCCTTTTTGGCTGTGTGTAGGGACATATGGAAGGTGGAATAAAATGGAATGGAATTTTACTCTAATGGATACAATGAATATGCTTATATAAGCTAAAGTGTTTTCAATGTCACAGTATGACTAATGCTGAAGGAAGGTTTGTTTGTGTCTGCAAACGACATTGCTCAAATTCTTCAAGGCCATTTTATTATGGAAAAACACTGTTCCTTAGAGGAGGAAATCATACTTTGTAGAAAAAGAGTGCACCAAAATTGTATTCTTGTGTTCTCGATAGATTTAAATTTCTACTATAAACTTAGGATTTTAAGTTTAAGGTAATTTAAAATTTACCAGAATATTGGAAGCATTTTTCCAGTATACAATGAACATGAATTAGAAGCAGTCATAATTTTCCCATTTTCAGTTTGACTGACATTCCTTCCAGTAGTTATGGTATACACATTTACTTTCTTTAATAAGAACATCATACTTAATTTTATCATATAAGTAAGACAAATACAAATTAATGCAACTCTGTGTTATTTGAGGAATAAGCAGACCATCAGCAGTGTCCCAAATTGAAAATCATATATGGCATTCAGAAGAGAATAGACATCATTTAAATATATATTTATATGAATATACATATATTTGTATGTGTATAGTTATAGTCATAATTACAGTTATAGCTATAGAAGAAATTATTGCCATCTTTCTAAGCTGGGGAATTATTCAGTAACATTCTAAGTAACTGTCCACATACCCAGAAATTAGTGAAATTTTCACTCCTCATCAGGAAGCATCCTTTTTTTTTCAAAAGCGATTATTACAAAGAACCTTGACAGATCAAAGTGTAGAGAGCATGTGGCTATGAAGTACTATGAAATATTCATCCAGAAATGGGGTATCTACGATATACTTTATCCTCCTCCAAGTCCCAGAAAACTTGGAAAATGCGGAAGGAAGACCATAAGAACTTGAGGACTAGAAGGATTTCTTTGAAACTGTGTATTTTGTATATGACAAGATACACCTATGAACTATGAACAGCTCTGGTTGTCTGTGAAATACCACATAAAACAAAGTGAGTCAACATACCAGCACAGGTGATTGAAAAGGTTCATAAGTTTCAAGCAGTTGACAGCTTGTTAGCTTCGGGGTATTTGAGAAAAGTTACTATAAATCTAAATCATATCCAGCTGTGAATGCCACCAGCTACCATAATAACTGGCCAAGCTAGGGATCACTGTTTTTTGATATTGGGTCACAGTGGCTGACCTTGAATTCACACAGATCACGTGCCTCTGCTGCTTTGCTGGGATTAAAAGGTATGGACTGCGAGGCCCAGCTAAAAGAGTTTTTTGTTGGTTTTTTTTTTTTGGTTTTGTTTTTCAAGACAGGGTTTCTCTGTGTAGTTTTGCACCTTTCCTGGAACTTGCTTTGTAGACCAGGCTGGCCTCGAACTCACAGATATCCGCCTGGCTCTGCCTCCCGAGTGCTGGGATTAAAGGCGTGTGCCACCACTGCCCTTTTTTTTTTTCTGTATAATCTCTTAATGTTCCACAGAAAATTTGTGTCATTTTAAAATAAGAACAGTATAACTTCATAGTTTCCAATGTTTCTTTTTATTTTTCTTGCCTAATGGACTTATCTATAATTGTGTCATAATCCTGAATAGTCTTAGCAAACTACATAACCTTTTCTTTTCAAAGAGGCTTATCCATATGAGGGATTTCCTTTTATTTTCCCATTTTGTTGAATGATTTTTCCATTTATTTTATAAATAATAACATGAAAGACAGTTGGGCTTTACTTAAATTATCTAATCTTTATTAGTTTATGTGACTGAAAAACAAAGGCTTTTTCTCCTACTTACTTTCACAGCAAATATAGAACATTTCGCACAAGATGTATCAAATTTTCCTCCAATGACTATAGAGAGTCTCAGATATAAACTACCTTTGTGTACTAATTACTTCTATGTTGCTGTGATGAAGCTCTCTGGCAAAAATCAGCTTAGGGAGGAAAGGATTGGTTTCTCTTACATTGCCAGATCACCATCGATCATTAAATGAAGTCAGATCCAGAATGCAAGGGCACTGTAGAAGAGAGGCAGGAAGATTGTAAGAGTCTGAGCACCACAAAGTCTGCTTTGCAATTGTATTTATTAGACATGATAGGGACATTATCCCCATGATTCTGAAACGATATGGCTGACTAAATGAAACTCAAACCATGTCAATACCAATAGGGATGCTAACGTGAAAGGATAAAATCTCAAGGAGTCCTATCGCTACATAAAGAACACTGTTGCACAAATCCTAAATGTCTTATAATAAAAAAATTCAGAGCCAGATACTAAGGTAAATGTTGAAAGATCAAAGAGACAAAGGAACAAGCCACTAGAGAAACCTCACCTCTACCGAATCCTCGGGTGGAATGGAAGGCAAGATCCCATCTACACGAATCCTCTGGCTGAAAGCATCTGAGTCCTCAGCCAAAAAGGGACTTAGTTCCTGTCTCCTCATGCCTTATATGCCTTTCTCCACCCAGCCATTTCACTTCCTTCCTAGATTGGGATTAATAGTATGTGTGTTTCCCAAATACTGTGGCAAAGTCATGAGACCTCAAGTGCTGGAATTAAAGGCGTGTGACTCCCAAGTACTGGGATTAAAGTTGTGTGCCACCAGTGCCTGGCTCTGTTTCTCTGCTAGACTGAATAAATCTCATATAGTTCAGGGTGACTTTGAACTTACAGAGCAGATGGATCTCTGCCTCCTGAGTGCTAGGATTAAAGGTGTGTGCCACTACTGCCTGGCTTCTGTGTTTAAGCTAGTGGTTGGCTCTGTCCTCTGATCTTCTGGCAAGCTTTATTTGACACACAATATATCACACAAAACACAAACAAGGACTTACAAGGGAGAATTCATCTTCCCAAGGGATGAGCCCCTGTTAGTCATTCAATACCAAGTGTTCAGCCCTGGAATCATAAGCATACAAGAAACATTAAACAGAATCAGTAGGTCACATTTATATATTTTTGTTTGCTTTTTATTCTGTCCCCTGTTCAGTGCTGGCTAGGATTCCAGTGGTGTGCTCCAGTGCTATGCTGCTGAGAACAGACATTCTGACATGGTTTCCAATTCTGCAACACAATAATTTGGTTGTATCATTTAACATTAAAAATGAAGTTGCTATAAGCTTTATTTCCCCAGAAATTCTTTATGAAGTTGAGAAAGCTTTGCAGTTCTAGTTGCTCAGAGCTCTCAGAAACAAATGGATAAGGAGTCTTGTTAAATAATATTTACATACATTGATATGAACAAATGTTTTCCTATCAAGCTTATTACTTAACACATTAATTTCAAATGCTAAACCCACCTTGCATAACCATAATTATTCTTATTTGATTGTAGTATATAAATATATTTGTATGTGTATTTTATCATTAACTAATATTTTGTTTAGTTTTACTTCAATAGATCATGATATGCATTGGTTTGTGAATTTCTGTTCTTGTTAGTATATCTTTATATTATTTTTGCTTTCATAGTAACAATATATATCATAAAATTAGAAAAATTCTCTCTAATCATTTAGAAGACTTTTAAGAAATGTATTACTTCTTACTTATGCATTGTTGGGAATCATTAGTAAAATCATCTAGGCACCCTACATTCTTTTATGAAAATTTAGTTATTGATTAAATATAATCAGCTATTTGCATGGAATTCAGGATATATTTTCTTATTATATTAATTTTATAGATAACATTTTCCAAAGGATTGTCCTGCTTAGTGCAAATTTTCAAATATAGGGACACAGAATTACTAATTTGATCAATTTAATGACTACAAAATCCATCATAATGAGGATTACATAAGAGGGTACCAAAATGCATTAGAGCCAGTAGTGGATGACTACAAGAGAACAATGTCTTCTTCACAAAGCAGGGTGGTTAAACAAATGAATTCACAGCAGTTGTGGCACCATGAACAAGATCTACAGAAGCCTAAACCAGACCAAAACTGCAAGGAAAGGGGAGTTTGACATGAAGCTCCACACCTAACTGAGGACTTAGGGACAATTCTTAGCTTCTGGGAGACAAAGGGTCAATTTTCTTTAAAATTGTAGGCACTCATAATTTTATCATGCTCTAGTAGAAGGCCACATATCTAGTACTATTTGTGCATCACAAATTTGTTTTGGTGGGGAAAAAAACCAGAAAGTTGCGTGGGAAAGGAGAGGAGGTAACTATGGGAGGAGTTGGGAATAAAAGGTGCATATAAACAAATCACATTGTAGGAAGTTGTCAAAAAACTAATTAAAATGATTCAATTAGATGTCAATGTGTCTCACTAGAACCCTCACCACTCTAGCTAGCGTACATGGTATGTAAGAGACTCTGAATGCTATCAAAGGATGAAGGTAAACATCAACACACTTACAAACTCTTTGATCTAAAAGGATGATATATCTGCAAGATACACTATTATAATGGTTCTCAACCTTCCTAATGTTGTGACACTTCAATACAGTCCTTCATGTTGTGGTGACCCCCGACCATAAAATTATTTAATTTCTATTTGATAACTGTAATTTTGCTACTGTTATGATTCATAATGTATATGTGTTTTCCGGAGGTCATAGGCAACCCTTATGAAAGACTCATTTGACACCTCCCCCAAGGGTTGGTGACTCTCAGGTTTAGAAACACTGTACTGATGGTAGAAAACTAGTGGGAGTAAATAGCCAACATCTGATTGGATTTAAGGTCCTCTCCATGAAATACTATTTGTCTCAGTCACCATTTCTATTTCCGTAAAGAGACACTATGACTATAGCAACTCTTAGAAAGTAAAAATTTAGTCCATTAACATCATTGCAGGAAGCATAGCAGCATGCAGGCAGACATGTTTCTAACTCCATCTTGAACAGAAATATATTTAACCTCAAAGCCCACTCCTACAGTGACATACCTCCACCATCAAGGTCATACCTACTCCAACAAAGCCACACCTCCTAACAGTGACACTTCTATGAGCATATGGGGGACAATTGCATTCAAACTACCATATTCCACTCTCTGGCCCCCATAAGCCTATAACAATATCATAACACACAATGCATTCAGTCTAACTTCAAAAGTCCCCATAGTCTATCACAGTCTTAACAATGTTTTAAAGTCAAAAGTTGAAAGTCTTTTCTGAGATTCATGCCATATCTTAACTGTAATCTCCTGTACAATCAAAATCAAAAAAGCAATCACATACTTCCAACATCTAATGACATAGGATATACATTACCATTCCAAAATGTAGGGAAGGGAGCTTAGTGAGGAAATACTGAATCAAAGAAAGATTTAAAAAAAAAAGAGCTGGGCAAACTGCAAACTCTGCATTGCCGTGTCTGATGTCAAAACACTCTTCAGATCTCCAACTCTATTCAGTTCTGTTGATGGCAATACTTCTTTCTTTTGGGCTGGTTCCACTGCCTGTTAGCAACTGTCTTAGGTAGGTATCCCACAACTCTAGTATCTTTGACATCTTGGGGTCTCTAAGACATTCCAGGCTTGAGCTTCACAGCTTCATGCAATGGTCTCTCTAGGTCTCCATTCAAGGATACCCCTAACACATGTCTGACCTCAACAGTTTTCCTTAATTCAGGGCAAATTCCATAACCCATTTCTTCTATCCTGACCTCCAGAATCACCTGACTGAAGCTGCCAAGTTTGTTGCTTGCTGGGGGTAGAACATTGCCCCCTTGTTCAATTACATCTTTCCCAACTTTCTGTTTTAGATGGTTAGACCAGGCTGGCCTCAAAATCAGAGATCTGCTGGCCTCTACCTTCCAAGTGCTGGGATAAAGGTGTACACCACCACACCCAACTCTAAGTTTTTTATTAATTATTTTTCACAAGTTGGAAACTTAGCAGGATGGGATCTTGCCCTGAGGCCACCACTCCCTTTATCCCATTTCTTAATCTTTTTATCTCCTTTAACACAGGATTTAGCTCTATTCCACTTCCTAATGCCCCTTTTCTCAGTCTAAACATTTTGTATTTTTATTTGCTCTGCTTGCTTCTTTTCATTATAAATCTTCATCAAAATTAACACTAATAATCACATGACAGATTCTATATTAGGCTGCTTTGAGATCTCTTCTGCCAATGGAATTGATCCAAAACTCTTCATGTTACCCTCAGGCAGACTTTTTTGGATAAGGGCAAAAGTAGCCACATTATTCACCAAAATGATCTCTAGGCAGCATACTAAAATTGTTCTCCTCTGAAACCCATAATTCGTCAAATCACACTCAGTACCAGTCTGGCAGAATGCACAGGGCCTGCATAGGTCTGGGCCTGATGGGGTACTAGCACTGAGAGCAGAAATGGATAAATGGAAACATGCTCACATCCCTAACCCAGAAACTAACATCTTTTGATGACTGCTCACAAAGGAAACATGAGTGTTCACCAAGGGGTTTCACTGTCTACATTCCTGAGGGATGGTCCTATGCCCGGTAGTAGGTGTTCAACACATAACAAACTCAATGGCATTTTGGAAGTTCTTTGTGTTTTAAAAATTAAAAAAATAAAAACTTAACTGATTAACTGGTCAATGAATTTTAATTTTTTAACCTGATAGGTCCTTTGCATACATATTCCAGTTTCCAGTTTTGTGTTTCTATGGGATTTCTAAGTGTAAGAATATGTATGGCTCTGTGTCTATATATGTTTCTTTGTCTCTTTTTATTGTTTTTTTTGTTTTGTTCTATTCTACTTTTGTTTTGCTTTTGTCTATTTTTATTTTCTTCTATTTTATTTATTCTTCTCCCATAAAATACATCATGAATGCAACCTCCCCTCCCTCCCATCCTCTTGTTAGAAAAAAAAAAATGACATCATGAAATTTGAAGGCCAATTCATAGAACTAGAAAAAAAATCATCCTGAACAGGGCAACCCAGACCCAGAAATACAAACATCATAAGTACTCACTTATAAGTGGGTATTAGCCGGTAATTAAAAGATAATCACACTAAACCACACGAATCTAATTATTATTATTGTTATTGTTGTTGCTATTATTATTATATGCCTGTTTATATCCTAATGAAAGAGATAGAGACAGAGAGAGAGAGAGAGAGAGAGAGAGAGAGAGAGAGAGAGAGAGAGAACTGAATGGCCTGGTGCAGTCATTAACTGTCTTTCGCATAGTATCTCCCTTACCTAAGACAAAGTTTTTCTTTAATTCTAGTTATTGCATTCTACTAAGCAGTAGTTAGAGACACATAGGTTTTCACACATTCCATATCCCCCTTTTAGATTGATTTATGAACCCTTGACTGCCCTGAAGGTCCTACTATAACATCTGAGGAGTTTCTTCCTTGAGGCTTTGCTTTTCATCTTCCCAGGAGGCCTGTTTTTCATTTACTTCATAGCTATGTGGTGATACTTTTTAAAAAAGAACTTAGAAGGTTTGTAGTTATCAAAAGCAGCAGTATATGCAAAGAAAGGGTATATATCTCAAATATTCCTTTAGTATTTTCCCCTCAAAAAATCCATTTTATTTCACTTCAGTCCACATGGGACTAATGCTCATCACAATTGTAAATCAATTGTTACTTTTCAATAATCTAGAAAGGAGAGAAAGGCTAATGCTGTAAATGTTTATAAGAGATTTGATCCTTATAAAAAAGGTATTAAAAACTTTGCTAAAACATTGTTTAAAAACTATAATGTATAAAGTATGAAGGCAGGAGTACAACAAATCAGAATACCATTTGACATAATAACTTAATCATCAGTGAACATTGGTATATTGTAAGGCTTCACATAGGTCTGGATTCTGTGTATTACATACAGGTGGGTATGTCTGGGAGGGTCACATGTATACAACTGTTTGCTTGTGCACAGTCATAATTAAACTTAAATTTATGTATTTATAGATGTAAGCAGCATGTAAAGTGTATGAATACACATATATCATAAATTTACACTCTAGAATTAATACACCATTTTATATGTTCAAATAATTGCTATAATAGCATCATTAATTTTGTTGTCATCCATTAGTTTGTGCCATTTCTCTTTCTTCTACTTCTCTTCTCCTTCCATTTACTCTTTTCCCTGTCTATCCTTCTCTTTCTCTCTCTATTTCTCTCTAATTTTGATCAGGAAGGGGAAAACAATATAATCCAATCACTTGAATATATACTTTCTTTTAAAATGGAAACAAAATGATCATTACATTTTACCAACCATTTCCATGGTATTTATTTTACAAAGACATATTTTTCTCCTTTCCCCATTTTTACATTGATAACTTCATATTTTCTTACTACATCTTTGACTGTGTTATGTACTGAAATGTGTCTCTTTCAAATTTATGTATTAAGTTATAATCTCAACTAATCTGCAGGTGATAATATTTGGAGATCTAGAATCTTTACATAGATAATTAAATTGAGATCATTAGAATTAGTTTTCATTCAATATGAAAATCTCTTATAAAGGAAAAGATTACCTCACAGACAGTAAATGAAAGGTCTGCATAGGAAAATGAAACTATCTATAATTGAGAGAGAGAGAGAGGTGATTGGGAGTGAGAGAGAGAGAGAGAGGTGATTGAGAGTGAGAGGAGGAACTGGGAGGGAAGGGGAAGGAATCAGAAGAGGCAGAGGGAGAGTAAAGAGAGGAATAAGGGAAGGGGAGAGGGAAGATAGATGAGGAAAGATGGGAATCAGGAAGGAGGCAGAGGAAGGGGGAGGGAAAAGGAGCAAAATAGGGAGGGGAGAAGAGAAGAAGGAGAGAGGAAAGGGGAGTGAAGACAGGGAGAGAGAGAGGCACACATTATAAGAAAAAAAGCCTCCTCCAAGCAATTTGATCTGCACTTCTGGCCTCCAGACCTTGGAGAAAATAAATCTATTTTGTTTAAATAACTCATTTTGGTGTAATTTTTCTTGTAGACTTAAAACAGGCAGAAAAGGTATTATTGTGTGATTTCCCACCCTCCCCCAAGCCAGGGAGATGATAGAAAAGATGAACTCACTCCGGATGGAGAACTGATGACAGTCTGAAGGAATGATTCACCTAAGTCCCACTTGGTGAAGAAAATATTTTATTGTGGTTACTTACATGATAGGTAAGAAATTCCTTACAGGGACACGGCTGACACAAATTTGGCTATATGACCAAAAAGTTTACCTCAGTATGAATGATGAACTTAGACCTCCTCTTCAACTTACAAGCTGCTCAGCTGACTGAATAATCTCTCCCCTGCAGTCATTACTGTTTGTGCATTCTCATGGAGTGCTTTTGTGAATATTGAAACTATCAAGAACTTCCTGAGACTTGTGAGTTATCTACTTACTAAACTTTGTAAATTTCTTTAATCCATGAGATTTAAGGAGCATCCCTATAAGATGAAAATTTCAATTTGGACAAAATTGCTACACAGCAATATGCTTTCTAATTTGCTGCATATTTTTTGTTCTTACATTTGATTGAAGTATCACCACAATGCCAGAAAAGAAGAAAAAAGTTACCAATAACAATATGATAACCAATGGATTACTTCATAATTTTACCTTATAGTTAACTTTATAAAAATGTCCAAAATTAGTAGGCCTATATAACCATGTTACTTCCAAGAATGAGAACACTATTAACATAAAATTTTGTTCATTCTTCCTTTAATCACTCATTGCCTCCAAATACATAGAATATTCTTTTTCTATTAACATCCATGTTAATTAGTTCTACAATGGCAGACACTGATAAAGAGGATTTCAAAGACTGAATCACAGTTCAAGCAGCCATATAGGTGTGTATGGGGAAATCCACCTACTCTAACTCCACAACAACCATTGGTATGACTAGTTCTTATTTCAGTCAATGATAGTTTCTTCATTTTAACTACAAGGTTTATAGTAGTAGCTAATATATTTAAATTTTATTTCTGTGTCAAATTTATGAGGTAGTACATATTTCAAATGCTTTTGATCCATTAATTATACTTCCTACTATACCATTATTGTTCAACCAGTTTAAGCATGTTTTAATCTTTCTATGGACAACTTATACTGAACTTATTATAAATAAAGTGTGTTCTATTTATTATCTACAACATCATTTGTATTTGACTTACCTTTCAAAATGTATCACGATTCTTTTACTAATTATTTTTGAGAATATGATACATATATAAAACATATTTTGAAATTACATTTTTATTACCTTTCAATGAAAAATATCTATACAGTCTAGCCCAGGTGTTTCTTTTTTCTTTTTCTTTTTTTTTTTTTTTTTTTGGTTTTTCAAGACAGGGTTTCTCTGTGTAGCTTTGCGCCTTTCCTGGAACTCACTTGGTAGCCCAGGCTGGCCTCGAACTCACAGAGATCCGTCTGCCTCTGCCTCCCAAGTGCTGGGATTAAAGGCGTGCGCCACCACTGCCCGGCGCCCATGTGTTTCTTTATGATTAACCCTCTTTATGATCCCATGAAGAGATTCTGTTTTTATTATAAACTCAAGAAATCATTCTCCTATATTATTTTGTAGAATTTTAATACACTTTAGTTAAAACTAGATCTATTTATTTATTTGTTTATTTATTTATTTTTGTTCTTTGTTGTTTGAATCTTAGTCTTTTAATAAACAACCCAGAGCCAGATATTGGGGTAAAAGCTGAAAGATCAGAGAAATAGAGCAAGTCACAGCCACCACCTATTACCTCACCAACTCCACAAATCCTCTGACTGAAATACTCTGAGTCCTCTCCTGAAAGGTTCTCAGCAGAACTATTTTAATTCCTTTTTCCTCATGTCTTATATACCTTTTTCCTCCCTGCCATCACTTCATGGGATTAAAGCCATATGTGCTTCCCAGTACTGGAATTAATGATGTGTGTCTTCACTGCCTGGCTCTGTTCCCAGAGTGACCTTGAACTCACAGAGATCCAGATGGATCTCTGCCTCCCAAGTGATAAGATTAAGGAATGTGTCCCACCACTGTCTGGCATCTATGTCTAATCTAGTGACTGGCTCTGACCTCTGATCCTCAGGCAAGCTTTATTAGGGTACACAATACATCATCACAGTCCTCTTCACTCTGTAACCTCTAGTAATCTTTATTTTAGTTCCTTCTTTTATAAAGTTTCCATGGATGAGTGAGAACATACAGTATTGTTATTCTATACCAGTCTTATTTTGTTCCATAAATTCTGCTCTAATTTGTCTTAAACTACTTTATGTGGCTCATTCTTTGTGTAAGTACTAGAATGTGTTATACTTGTTAAAATTTTTTGACTGTTTAAGCTTCCTGAATTTATTTATTTTTTCTAGTTTGTGTTTGCTTGGTTCTGTAAGATACAAAGTAGATGTTTCTCTACTTACATTCTATTTTAGTGTTCTCTTTAGTTCTGTCCTATCTAGTCCTAAGTCTATATACCGAGCTCTTCATTTCCACCATGTCCCCAGTCAACTCTAGATTTGAACTTCCTCTTGCCAGACCAGTCATTACTGTAGCTCGTAGGATTCACAGCTAGTTCTAAATGATGGTAACATTTTGTCCAGCACTGTGGAAGCTAGGTGGTGTGTATGAAGCTGTGAATCAAGTAGAAGCTTTATTTCTCTATGTGGTATGATTCAGGTATGTGGTGTCTTTAGCAATAGGGTCTTACTGCCAAGTTCTGGACAGTACCCAAGAGCATTGGCAATAGCCTATACTGTTTGGAACCTCACAGGACAACAACTCTAAAAGATATAAAACATTTCTGGGACTAGCTTTATTTGTTAACCTCTGATGTCTAGTAAAGGTGTTAGTGCTCCACTATAAGATAACTCCACTTTGACTCTTTGCATGTGTGTATAAAAATAAATTTTAAGATGCTTTTAAAGTGATAGGTTTCCATATGAATATTCTGAAAAATATTTAGTATTATTTATTCTTCCCATTTTCCCTGCTCCACCATGACCTTCATTCCCTCAGTCCAATTTAACACTTCCTTTCTATAATTCCTTTTGAATCCTTTGAGGTGTGTGTGTGTGTGTCCGTCCATATGGAACCAGCCTTGTCAATCTTTGTTTCTCTTAACCTTGTCTTTTTTCTTTTATTTGGCCTAGGCTCATTAATTTTGCTATGACACATGTTATAAAGCTGTAACGAAACATCTGGATAATTTGTTTCTCTTTGGCTTGTTCCATATTTCTTTATCATTTATTTAATTAAACTACAGTCTACAAATGATCACTGAATTTATTCTTTCTTATGATTCAGTATTGAAGGTATGAGGAAAAGTTCTTTTCAAGAGGATATTCTATCATAGTCACTAATGATTTAAAAAGCTCAATTTCTAAGTAACTTAGAGAACAGGAGTTGCCATATCAGATATTCTTTTATTTAAACAAACTATTTTAATCTCCAAGACATTTCTCTTAATTACTTTCATTCATTGTATCAACTAATCTTCTTTTCAATATTAAAAATATATTTATTTTTTCATAACATAGTCATTCTACACTTAATTGCACAAGATGAAAGTTATATTTAATAAACCCTTTTTTTCAAAATCTGGAGATTTCCCTGCTGCTCATTGTACTAATGTCTATAATAACTCAGTATTTATATGAAATGAAATGCTCAAATAGTTTTACTTTGTTAAAATGAATATTTAAGTTTAATGTTTAAGTGTACATTTTTATTGAAATCTTCATCATATTCAAATATTATTCCTTACATTTGTACAAGTTACTTTCATTTGCTAGGGGTGGCAAAGCAAAATATCACATTCTCAGTTGCATAAGTAAACAGAGATATCTCACAGGATGAGTGACTAGCAACTCAAAACTAAGGTAGTTTTACAGGTTTTGTTCTTTCCTAAATCTATGGATAAAAATTATTTTCTTTCTTGGCTTCTTGATTTTCTTATACTCCTTGACATTTCTTTGTAAACACATTCTCCTAGTATCTGCCTTCACTGTCACAGGTCCACTTTATCTTTATGCATGCATATTTTAAAGAATATTTTAGTAGTTTGATATTAAAAATCTCGCCCAAGTCTACATGACCACATTGCAAATAATTACACATTCAACCATTTTTTAAGAACATTTTTTTAGTATTGTGAAAATCCTAGGAGATTTGACATTAACATAGATTCTAGGGGGAAACAATTTAAGCCATAATTCAAGGAAAATATTTTTAAACAAGCAGGTTTAAATAAAATAGGATAAAATACTCAATAATTTAACTTTGGAAGTGCCCTGTGTTGTGACAGACTTAGCCAAATTAAATTTAAATATATTTGACATATGAGTTATACATATTCCCAACAATTATTAGAGAAAATTAAACAAATTAGTGCCATCATGGGGCTGAAAGAAAACAGCAGTAGAAACTTTAAAGCAGACAGAGCAAAGAGAGCCATTCCAGGAGTCTTGAACATTTGGTCTTCTGTTTCTGTTTATTAAGATTACTATTGAGCAGCTGTCCATGAAGTTAATTAATAAAGGAATAATACTTAAAATATATAAAAATATATTTCCTGGTAACTCAGTAAAACATTATTTGTCTCTTTCTACTCTAATACAGATTTTAATTTCCATGTGAGCCTTGTTCCAACATTATCTTATATAGTAATTTTCAAGGATTTGTAGATAAGTACATCATAATGTATGTGTGACATTTCCAGGCACAGGACATGAGATCCCAATTGAAGATGTCTGAGTTATAAAATATTTAACTGTCAGGACACTGAGATGGCTCAGTGGGTAAAGGTGTTGGAATCAAGGCTAATAACATGAGTTTAATCCGCAGGACCTTGTTATGAACCTCAACAGTCTTGTTTCTTCCCTACTCATTACATTATAAAACATATCATAGATACCTGTAACACTGAGCACATAAATGGGGGCAGAGTTAAGAGAGCAGGCTCTCTCCAGTTGCTCATCTGAAGTCCCCATAGCTACCCTCTCACCCTGGAGTCATTTCACCCTGTTTTATGGCTTTTTCTGGAACATATCACCTGATATGTTTGATCCCCAAGATCTACATGGGGGAGGAAGAGAACCAAATCTTGTAATTGTTCTCTAACCTCCACACAAAAGTCTTATTATGCATATGTTCACACACACACACACACACACACACACACACACACACACACACAAAGTAAGTAAAAATAAAAGTAAATAAATAAATGTTTAATTGTCACTTTCATCTCCCTACCTGGTGCTGACCATGAGCCTGATTCAAGTGTACCTCATCTCACATTCCGAATAGTATGTTTTGGGGATTTTGGAAGATAATATTTTTAAAGTATATTTTTAATTTAAGCACAATTTATTATTATATGTCTATGGGAGGTAGTTAATTCAACTTTTGTTACAGCTTTGATCCTTTGAGATTCTTTGAGGTACCTAAAACATTTGGAATTAAATATTCTATTAAGAATAAGTCATCAAATGAATGGGACTCTAGGCATATGTAGCATAGATCTTTATTCTATTTCATGACTGACTCCAGAATGAGACTCTGAAATAGATATTTTCATGCCAGGATTTTATCTAAGACAACAGATATAGAATGTATTTTTCCAGGCAGAATGCAACTTAAGAACAGTTTTATATGCTACCTTCAGAATAGTAATCTATATCCAGGAAGTTCATATTTTATTTGATGTTCTCTCTTCCCCTTATTCACTTCAAACTAGTCAGAGAACTCTACAATGAAGAACCTGAGCAGTCTGTTTTCTTTCCATGTTAATAATTTTTTGTATTGGTTATATGCTTTGATTGCCTTTTTTCTCACCCTGTTCTTTACATCATAGAAAGTATTACAGACTCCTCTAAAGTTGAGTGTATAAACAGGGGAGGGTTCAGAGAATCAAGCTGTATGTCCAGTTTGGCTGCATTTGGCTCTTCTAACTGTGGTTACATATTGTGTATCAAATAAAGCTTGCCTGAGGATCAGAGGACAGAGCCAGCCAGTAGATTAAACACAGAAGCTAGGCAGTCATTGGTGGCACACATCTTTAATCCTGGCACTCTAGGGACAGGGTTCTGTCTGGATCTCTGTGAGTTCAAAGCCACCCTGGACTACATGAGATTAATTCAGTCTCCAAGAGAAACAGCCAGGCAGTGGTGGCACACACGTTTGATCCTGGCACTCCAGGGACGGGGTTCTGTCTGGATCTCTGTGAGTTCAAAGCCACCCTGGACTACATGAGATTAATTCAGTCTCTGAGAGAAACAGCCAGGCAGTGGTGACACACACCTTTAATCCCAGTACTTGGGAGTCACATGACTTTAATTCCAGCACTAGGAAGAAAGTGATAGGACTGGGCGAAGAAAGGTATATAAGGCATGAGGACAAAGGAAGGCTAGAGGCTTTTCAGCTGAGGACTTTTCGACTGAGGACTCAGAAGCATTCATTCAGGGGATTCATTGAGTTGGTGAGGTGAGAAGAGGCTGTGGCTTGTTCCTTTGTCTCTCTGATCTTTCAGTATTTACCCCAACATCTAACTCCAGGTTTTTATTAAGACCAATTAGGATTCTTGTCACATCCAACTTCTGAAGTCCCCAGAGCTGCCTTCTATCATTATCTCTACCCTGTTTGGTGGCTTTTTCTGAAACTTATTACCCTATTTTCTTAGAAGGGTGAAGAAGACACATTTATTAGTATGAAAATTGTTTTCAAAATAACCCTCATTTTTGCTGCCTGATCAACATCCTATTATTTGTTTGTTTGTTTGTTTATAGTTTATTTATTTATTTTACATCCTGACTGAGACCTCCTCCCTCCTCTCCTCTCACCCCCTCTCCCCATCTTCCCTCCACCCCCCCACAATCCAACCCTGGGCATCTGCAAAGCATGGCTTACGAAGCTGCCATAAGACCAAGCATCTTCCCCTGTATTCATACTAAGCAAAACAATCCAGCATGAGGAATAGGTTCCCAAGAGCCAACCAAAGCAGCAGGGACATCCGCTGCTTCCATTATCAGGATTCCCAGAAACAGATCAAACTACACACTGTCTCATGTATGCAGAGGGCCTTGATTGGTCCCATGTAGGTTCCCTGGTTGTTGGTTCAAACTCTGTGAGTTCCCATGATCCAGGCAAGTTTCCATGGTTTTCCTGCAATGTTCCTGACCCACTGGGCTTCTACAGGACTCTCCTAGGTCAGCCCAATGTTGGGCCATGGGTCGGACTCTCCAATGACAACTGGGGTAGTCACCAATCTGACTGATGGCCAGCTCAGGCTATGTATCCAGTGCTGCCAAAAGTGTTACCTGGGGCCATCTCAGTAGACTCAAGGGAGTTTCCTTGCATCAGGCTTCTACCCAACCCTGTAAAGCCTGAGAGAAATAAGGGGTGGTGTCAACATCTTATTTTCATAAAATATGGTTAATATTGCTGATTGAGAAAGTGTTACTGAACTTTCTTTGAGACCTTTTAACAATAGATTCTTCTCTCATACATACATCCCAACCAGTTTCTCCTCCCTCTGCTCCTCCTACATGTTTACATGCAATCAATTTAGCATAAACTTTTGAACTTCAAAAACTTACTATTTTTATAGTTTTTACTTGTCTATAGTTATTTATAATTGTTTTTGTTCAACTTGATGAAGATCTGGAATAAAAGTGAAATTTCACATTTAACATTAATGTTTGGAAGAAGCAGCTCAGATAATTTTTTTCCTGGGAATGTATTGATATTGGGTAGTTAGCATGTAAAAGACCACATGAGCATGACTACAGGTGCTCAGTGAGTGCTGAGAGTGGAAAATCAGTTGCCTGCAAGGATGAACTCCAATATACATTGTTCAATCTTGAACAATCAGCGCTGGATACACACAGATATAAGCAAAGCTGAATGCATGCAGTAAAAACACACACACACACACACACACACACACACACACTATTATTTACAGAATTTTGATTTGATGTGCAAGGGGAGGGAGGCATCGAAGGTGGGAGAAGTAGTCGTAGGTGGTGTTGTTTGCTTTTACTCTTTTGGGGGCCCATCACCCAGCTCCCAAATAAGTCACACATGGAGGCTTATTATTAATTATGAATACCTGACCTTATTTTAGCTTGTTTCTTGCCAGCTTACCCCATCCACCTTTTGCTTCTGGGCTTTTTCTGTTTTCTTACTTCTGTAAATCTTAGTCTTACTCAGTGTCTTGCTGTGTAGCTGTGTGGCTAGCTCCTGATGTCCTAGACTACATAAATATACTTACAGTTTTCCATAGTTATGATAGAAAGTAAATTAGGTGTAAAACTTTGGATTCACTAAGATAGGGTAGATAATGCATTATTTTCTCTAAATACGCTAACTACAGATGGACAGAATATTGTAAACCAATTCTTACTAGATAACTGTTTTTGTTGTATGTAGTTTTATTATGTTAAAGTTAAAACCTTTCATTTTGATTTAGACAAAAGGGGGAAAAGTTGTAGAATATTATTTTAAGCTGTGTTACTTTTGTTAATATTGCATTTGTTTAACTCGGTGAAGCTGTGTTACTATGCCTGTCTAAAACACCTGATGGTCTAATAAAAAATTGAATGGCCAATGGCAAGGCAGGAAAAAGGATAGGCAGATCTAGCAGGCAGAGAGAATTTGTAGGAGGAAAATCTGGGAGAGGAAAGGTCTAGGAACCAGGGAAGGAGATGGACTCTAGGGGCCAGCCACCTAGCTACATAGCAAGCCACAGAGTAAGAGTAAGATTTACAGAAGTTAGAGAATGGGAAAAGCCAAGTGGCAAAGGTAGATGGGATAATTTAAGTTAAGAAAAGCTGTCTAGAAACTAAGCCAAGCTAAGACTGGGCATTCATAATTAAGAATAAGCCTCCATGTGTGATTTATTTGGGAGCTGGGTGCCGGGTCCCCAAAAAGAGCCAAAAACTACCAACTACAGGTAGAAGTGATGTGGATACAGTGCTCAGATATGAAATTCTCAAAAGAAATTAAGCTATTTTTGAAAATCTACAACAGCAGCAGAAAGAAAGAAAGAAAGAAAGAAAGAAAGAAAGAAAGAAAGAAAGAGAGAGAGAAAGAAAAGAAAAAAAGAAAGTTGGGTCCAGTTGCCAACAAAGTCTTTCACTGCTAAATTCTATTTCATTTGTCTCTGGCCTAATGGAAATGGATTTTGTCTCTCTCTTTTACTACATGGTGGTAAACTATCCCATACTGTTATCATCAGCAAGGGACTTAGCTGGATGTTTCAAGGTTATTGGCCTCTTTCTCAAAGCATTGCAATAAAGGTAGAGACAGATTACACAGTATCAAGGAAACCTTACTCCTAGCAAAGACACAGTACAAATCAACAGGAAAGCTGTGACAGTGGGCCACATGAGTGTGAGTACCCAAGTGACCAATTATTGTTTGACACTTACTTTTTATGGGATTCAAGAGAAGGTGATGGATTGTTAAGGGTCTCTGTTTTGATTGACAGACTTGGATTACACTCACATTCCCTCCCATGATGAAATAGATGTTAATAATACACATATGCAGTTATTCGCAAGAATCAGATGGTAAATAAGGAATTCTCCCTTAAAGTTCACTCTGTGGACATATTTTGCCTCACTGAACATTCACTCAAACCAGTTCAGGCTATATCAATCAGTGTTTTGGGATATATTTGAATAAAAATTGAGATATACCTGGGCGATGGTGGCTCATGCCTTTAATCCCAGCAGTCAGAATGCAGAACCAGGTGGATCCCTGTGAGTTCGAGGCCAATCTGGTCTACAGAGTAAGATCCAGGACAGGCACCAAATCTATACAGAGAGAAACCCTGTCTCTCTCAAAAATAACAACAACAAAAAACAAACAAACAAACAAAAAATTGAGACATTATTAAAGAGTTTATAAGGGCAACAACTTATTTTAACTGTTTAGAGCAGATATACCTGCCGTCAGATATTGGGAGTGAGTGGGCCACATTATTTTAACATTTTTTCTAGGTGCATTGTTTAGAGGTGTGTGTGTGTGTGTGTGTGTGTGTGTGTGTGTGTGTGTGTGTGTTTGTAGCATTAGCAGATAACGATCTTAGGTTTCCATGTATATTGTAAGACACCGGGTATGTGTATAGCCCAGGCTAAGTGTAGTCCTACTATGTTAATCTAGTACCTATACTAATCTGCCTTAAAAGTAAAACTAATTGTAAGTATTAGGGATCAAAAATATGTCAAATATTCATTATGGGACACAGTCAAGAAAGGATGAAAAAATGTAGCACAGGATGACAATTCCATCTACAATCATGTGCTACATCATTATATTTCAATGAGTACTGGGACATATATATCATGTCTGCTCTAAACAGCTTTTGTGTGTAATATGCTATGATATACATGTGAGTGTATGATTTTTCAAAATGAAGAAAACGTCCATGATGCATTTCTCAGAAGGTGTTGTTAAGTCATGTACAGTTTTATTACAGCACAGTTTCAATCAGTAGGGGGATGGCGCAGGAAGAATGGAAGCAAAAGACTGAAGACAAAACCTTAGAATTAAGCGCAATATTGTAGTCAAAGATGGTAAATAAATGAAGCAAAAGGAGCTCCAAAATTAAAGATGGGGTGTAGCTAGAGTTTTCCTACCTGGCCCATGGTCAGGACAAATCTCTCTCACCTGCCAGTCCCACAGCTGCTCAGACCCAACCAAGTAAACACAGAGACTTGTATTGCTTACAAACTGTATGGCCGTGGCAGGCTTCTTGTTAACTGTTCTTATATCTTAATTAATCCATTTCTATAAATCTATACCTTGCCACGTGGCTCGTGGCTTACTGGCGTCTTCACATGCTTCTTGTCATGGCAGCGGCTGGTGTGTCTTTCTCCTCCGCCTTTCACTTCCCAGAATTCTCTCAGTTCTCCTCTCTGTTAGTCCCGCCTATACTTCCTGCCCGACCACTGGCCAATCAGTGTTTTATTTATTGACCAATCCGAGCAATTTGACTTACAGACCATCCCACAGCAATGGGGTGTGTGATTTATTATTCTCAATGTCCATTTGAATTTGGTCAAAGTTCTACAGCTACCTTGTGCATATTTGAATAATGGATTTGTTGCTCACTACTGTTTCTTCAGTTTCATATTTCCAGGATGAAGAATGAGGAAGAGTTCTTTTATTCACAGCAAAGGTGTTTAGAAGGAAAAGGACTCAGTTACATGATGAAATATTATGTTTTAACTGGGAGTGGGGTATGGTAAGTAGATTGTCTGTGAGTCCTCCCATGAAGAGCAGCATAGGATCTAGTTTTATTTCTAATCAGGAAAATATGAAAGCTGCTTGGTTAGGACACTAAGGGTCCATTTTGTTAGCAATTTTTATATTAGTAAAATTAAATAAAAGTCTTAATTAGCTCTTCAGTTAGATACAATATTTGCTATATCTGCTATTATTGATGGAAAATGCTAGTGACTGGCTCATAGAACAAATTTTAATGGTATTCATTATAATAAAGGAAAAACTCATTAGTAAAATGTGTTATTTGGTTTTAGGTCAAAGTTCAGCATGTTGTGTCATAATACGATTCAGAATTAAGTCCAAACATATGAATAAAAGCTGGTAAGAGAAAATTTTTCCAACAATGTTGTAAAATTTTGACTTATGTGTACAAGCATATGTGGTCATATGAAGGCAAAATTATGTAGACTGAAGAGTGATGTAGAATATAAGTGCCTATGGCACAGTCATAACACAAATTAAAACAGTGTGTTTAGAAGAGTAAAAGGAGATGTAGACAGTGTGGGCACAGTGTCTTTATATCAGTAATAGGTTTACTGATTATCAAATTATCAAAGGGCCTATATGAAGTTCCCAGAATATATAAGGAGGATGGGGGAAGAAGAAGTTTTAATTTGCCAGAGAAAATCTGGGTCACTGAATATGTTATCATCAAATCATTAAAGGTACAAGTTGAATACTGTGTCCTACAAATTTAGTACATACAGATGTATCTAGATTTTATGCCAAAAAGCCAAACATGTGAAAGCTAACATTTGGGATGTAATAAAGTTTTATGTGAAACTCAACAAATTGCTTCTTTTTCATACACGGAGATCCTATCATTTCACCCTGTTTAAATTTGTCTGCTTCTGTGGATTATTAGCTTTGTAAATTTATACCACAGAAAACCAGAGACTATGGTTGCCATTTTCATAATGGTATTAACAGTCCCAGGAATATTACTTGGCAGGTAGTTTCTCAATCCATATTTCTAAATAAATAGACAAGTTTCAACATAAAAAGGTGTAAGGCAATAAAACACTATGAATTCATGTTAAATATAAAAATATGAGGTAAAATTTTAGGACATATTTTGAAATTACCTTTATATCTAACATATAGTAGAAAAACAATATAATCTGTTTCCTTTTGCTGCTTTTCTGAAACAAAATTACACACAAAAAGTAACTTAATTATATATTTGAATTTATTATTTCAGTGTTATCTCTATATAGACTTGTAAGGAATATTTTAACTCATCAGTAAAATTGAACATTAAAATCATTGCATATATGAAAATTGTGCATTAATAGAGAACTGTATATATTATCCTATTAAAATTGTTTTTACTAGGAAAAGAGTATGTTAACAATGTAGTAGTTTTAATAAATATTAGGTTTCTTCCTTGGGTACATCAAAACATACTGAGTGTAAAAATGCCAAATTGTGTACAGATTTTAAATGTAAGTTTTATGCTCATGTAATGTTTTGCATTTTGCCCAGATCCTTGCACTTTCTGTCATTATAAATTTTATCTGTTGACCTGTCAATTACAAATTATGACATAATGCACTTTGGTTTCTGTAGAGAACTCTTTGTTGTAGAAATCAGGGAAGGAATAAAATGTACTTCTTTTTCCTATATATTTAGCCCCAAATTTTCTTTATTATTTTCTCCATTGAAATCATAATATATCCTATAAATTCCATGCCATATACTATATGATGGTGCACTACATATTGTTTTAAAATACCTCACTGTGTCTTTACTTTCATAGTAAGGCAAACTGTAGTGTTTTAGTAAGTCAAATATGTCTTACAATCTACTACATTTCAGGTGAAATAAGGTAAATGATAATAACCTGAATTTATGTCGTAACTCTTCATATTTCAGGTCGATGGTGGTTTCATTTCAGTATTGGATTATTTGAGAGCATCAAGCAAAATGAGATTTGCTTTTCCTTCTCACATTTGCATTTGAAATCTTCATGTGACCCAACTAGGAATAGTTGTGGTCATAAATTCCCATGATTATTTACTTTGCAAAATGAAGGAAAACTAATAGAACCGATGGAGCACAGTTTTTAAATCAAATGTTAAATTTTGAGAAAAGATTTCAGTTTCCTTTTAGCTTTAGCCCATCCTAATCATTTTCATTTGCCTCAGCCAAATTAGTTTCGTTGAGTGCAATTCACTTACTATGTTAAAGGAGGTTGCCTCTGAGAAAAGCATGGAAAACGTTTATTACAAATGTATTTTGTGGTGTGTGAAATAGTTTGTGTGTTTTGTTACATATGTAGGAAGTTAAATGATTTTTCTTTTGGCAGATGAACCAAGAAACTTATTCAAAATAACAAGAGGAAAAAATAGTGTTGATCAGAATGCAATTTAAGTTTTAATACTTTTAAATACAGTTCAGTGTATTTTGCTGTGACATTTGTTCTTGTCTGTGATGATATTTTATTTGTGCTGAAATGTGATATTTTATTTGTATGTTAATAAATAAAGTTTGTCTGGAGATCAGAGGTCATAGCCAGCCATAAACAGAAGTCAGGCGGTGGTAGCACAAGCCCTTAATCTGATCACATGACAGGCAGAGTCTCTGTGTTTTCAAGGACACAGTCAAGCATGGTGACACATGCCTTTAATCCTAGTACCAACCATGGAGCCCTGGAGTGTCAGGGAAGTGACAGGCAGTGACAAGGAAGTGAAGTGGCTGGGCTTAGAACCAATGAGAAGGCAAAACGGGAAGGCAATAAAGGTGCAGGTTAGACAGGAAGGGGCTCTCTTTGGAAGCTACGGCGACATGGTGAGCTAAGGTTAGTTGGGGGCTATTGCTCTGATCTCTATGACTTACACCCCTGTATTTGGCTCTGTGTTTCTTACTTAATAAGTCTGTTTAGAAATTTGTCTACACCTGTCTAAACATTGAGTTTTCTCAACCCGTTTAGGATGAAGAGGCTGAGTTTCATTCTTTAAACTTCAATCAAATGTAAATCATAAGTATAAGGCATTGTAGATATAAAAATTTTTGTACTTGACATGTAGGTGCAATGTGTGATCCAGATTATATAGAGACTCTTATCTCAAAATTCGTCAAGTCATATACATTTTAAATATGAGTATCTTTTGATACTCCATCATTTTTTAATAAAGTATTTTTTAAAAAAATATAATTAAATGGTCCTTCATGACAATATTAAAAATTCAGAAACTGTAAGTAATTTCTTAGAGGAAAGAGACATTTCAGAAAGTCTATACTATACTAAAGCTATAGTCACTTCCATGTGCAAATGTTAAGTGTATATCTACAAGTACGGTAGGTTCTTCAAGGACAGTATAAAGGTCAATAAACCAAATATTTGGTACATGTATATCAGGAGTTCTGTTCAAAGAAAGAAAATAATTACAGTTTTGGTATGTTTTGATTACCAACATTAACATTTTATAATTCACTTATTTCACTTTTTAAGTCCTACTGTTTCTTTCTAGACATAACATTTTAAAATCATATATTAATGTCTAGACTTGTATTTGAAAGTAGAACAAAACTCTGGTTTTTCAAGTGTATGTTTACATTTTTTAGATTTACTCAAAATTGGTTATAGGTATTAAATTATAAAACTGTAAAACATTTAATCTGGGAATGGTAGAAATTTTTATTTCTGAGTGAAGAGAAGAGAGATTGGTTCACATGTATAGCAAATGCTTGAAAGCAAAGCCCAGGGCAGCTGAAGTAGGAGAATCATGAGTTCTAGACAAGCCTGGGCTACAAAGCCAATTTGAAGCCTAAGATACAGACCATCTTAAACAACAATAAAGAGCATCTCAGCTGCAGTTCACCCTCACAAAAGGATAATATCCGTTGCCTGGCACAAAATAGTACATCCCTGTTTGTCCAACAGTTCTACAACCAGCCGAAAAGGTTCTAGTAACATGCTGCCAGCCTTCCACACCCTGTGCTTTCCTGACCTCTGACTCAGTGCTCACACAAACAAGGGTGAGTCCCTAATAAGTGCATGAGGACACTACACTTAGTGTCTGTCCTTTCTGTCAGGGGAGAGTGAATATATCTTCTACTTATGTATATTCATGAAAGTCACTGCTTTCTACAATGACAACCTCGATTCCCATCTGAATATTTTGGTTTATTATGTACTTAGGTAACTTAAAATTCAGTAAATGTTTTGAAGATGCAAATGCTACAAGTTGGGAAAATGATGATCTCTGCCTCCTATATATGAAGTGGGTATTTTGTTGTTGTTGTTGTTTGTTGGTTGGTTGGTTGGTTGGTTTTTGCTGTATAAATCACTCAGTGGAGTTTTGTTCTTACAATAAGAAGCCCATGAAGAAATGAGATTTCTCTGACTTTTTTGATTCTCATGGAATGACATTTGCTTCCAGTTTCTATAATACAGCCTGGTTCTTTAATTTCTGCACAATATATTATCTAACTGTTACACAGACCCCACAAATAAAATCTAAAAAGTCAATACACTTCTTCCAGCCATCATCTCTACTAATGTGGAAAATATATATTGAAGTTTCAGTTGGGATCTACCTCTTAGGTGTACAGATGCAAGGCTGCCCTCAAAAGTATATGGAATTATACTACTACTAATTATTTTATTGAAGTTGTCTCTGTTGGACATAAACTGAAAAACCTGAGTTTTGTTCATGATACATGTTTTATAAGTGTTTAAAGTGAAACCTTTAAGTTTCATACAAAGGGAAAAAACAAACCATAATCAGTCAATATATTAGGTGAAACCTATTAATATCAGTCAAATCACATTTTTCATTTCATTATGGTTTTAAAACATTTATATGACTTTGTTAGTTCAGGTAATATTGTCTAAATATGTAAATTTATTTCCATGCACAGAAAATGAGCAAAATTGGAAAGCTGGAGAAAAATATGGAATATGCAAAAATAATAAACTAATATATCTAAAATAGTGTCTTTGTACCCTGACTTTAGGGTTAAAGGAATGTCTAAAACCACATTTGTGTGATGCTAAAGCTGGAACAAAAAGAAGCAGGTATAAGACTCTTTTTCTATATTTAAAATTTTAAACCAGCTTAGAAAGGTTAAGAATCATAGGGACAGATGTGTTTTCAAGAACCACCTGCCCCCCATTGCCCTTGTCACTGCTATCTTAGAATTTTAAAGTGGAGCTGACTCTTTCTGACTGTCCAATCTGGCAGTATCATTAGAAGCTGAGTATAAGCATGACTGCCTCCCTAGATTTCAATTCATGTCAGTACCCAGTAGGAGAAAGTTGGAAAGTAACCCTCTCCCACTGGAGTTGGCAAAGAGGGAGATGCCCCAATACCTCTCCCAGGTGACACTGAATGTGACAAAATTGCTAGTGGTAATTCTAGAGGTGAACTCCAAATATCCTTAGATCCAGTTACCATTTATACTTTCTGTTACTGTATTGAATAGGAAAGATTTTTCATATTCACAAAATGTAACTAAAGTGAGAATAAAGGATTTTCATTGCCAAAGCAAGAACAGTAGTTTTGCATGTTGGATTAGGTCAGCACTGCCCTAACCTACAAAGACAAAGAAGTGAAGACACATCAATATAATTTCTCATTCAGTAGATAATTGCACTCACCAACTATACTAAGACATTGTCAGGCTTTAAGGCTCCCTTTAAAAGTCCTGTAATTTGATGACAGCATTGATTCCAGGAAGATAAGTACAGAAACAATTTCGGAACCTTTAACTATTCACACAATAAGCATATATATATATATATAATTTCATTACTCATGATTTTAATATTTACTTAAATATACTGAATCTCTCTTCTCCCAGTGGTTCAACTATCATGGCATTTTTTTATTCTTTTAATATAAGAAGTAGAGTTTGTTTATAAATAACTTTATTGTGCATAATAAAGTGTAATTTAGGACAAATATCAATATTTTCTTCCCATTCAATTTTGTTAAACTTTAATAATTAGTAAATGTTGTTAATATGTTGCCTATAGATTCAAACATATTTGTGACTAATCATTCATGTTTTATTAGGTTAAAAGCTTGGTAAAATAAATTATATTTTATTTCTCTTTCATTTCTTTAATCACTGGTCTTGTCTGCATATAGTTTCCATGTCAGGATAATACTTTACATTTTGTATGGAATTACATTGCAAATTTATCTATAATGTGTCGAGAGATTCTTATTAGTCAGCCATATAAATTTTTATAAATTAAATACATTAATCATTTGTAGATGTAACCAACCATCTTATTAAATAAGAAACACAGAGCCGATTCAGAGAAGAAAGCCAAGAAGTCAGAGCGATAGCTAAGAGCTGAGATTAAAAACCTTACCCTTCCTGCCACTGCTGTCCTACCTCTCCGCAAGAAACCTCTCTGAAAGAGAGCTACTTCCTGTCTGTTTGTCTTTATATAGACTTCCTGTTCTGCCTTCTCATTGGTTGTAAAACCAACCACATGACTGCCTCGTCACTGCTTGTCTGTACAGACCTGCAGGTCTTCTATGGTTGGTATTGAGATTAAAGGCATGTGTCTCCAATGCTGGCTGTATCCTTGAACACACAGAGATCTACCTAGCTCTGCCTACCAAGTACTGGGATTAAAG